>CM044015.1:35036030-35148530 GCA_024085815.1 Flaveria linearis
GGTGAATTCCACTTAACTCATCTGGTAACTCCAATCTATAGCCACCTCTCCTACTCGAGCAATGATTCGGAAAGGACCTATATACCTCGGCTAAACTTGCCCCGCTTTCTGAATCGAATGATACCCTTCCAAGGTGAGACCTTCAACATAACCCGGTCACACACCTGGAACTCAATCGGCCTGTGTCGTTTATCAGCATACGACTTCTGTCTATCTTTGGTTGTCTTCATGTAGGCCTTGATCCTTTCAAGCTTTTCAGTCGTAGCCTCGATCACCTCGACGCTCCCTAACTCTTTATGACCAATATCACCCTAACAAACGGGTTCTGCATCTCCTACCGTATAGCATCTCATAAGGTGGTATACTAATGCTGGCATGATAGTTGTTGTTGTATGAGAATTCAGCTAACGGTAAGTGGTCATCCCAACTTCCCCTAATCAATCACACATCTCAAAGCATGTCCTCTAATGTCTGAATGGTCCTTTCCGACTGACCATCAGTCTGGGGATGATAAGTCGTGCTATTATGTAACTTCATCCCAATGGCGTCGTGGAATTTCTTCCAAAATTTGGATGTAAACCGGTGTCACGATCAGACACAATAGACACCGGCACACCTTGACGAGTTACAATTTCCTTGATGAACAATCAGTCAACCTCTCAGATGAATATGTCTCGCGGATTGGTAGGAAGTGAGCACTCTTCGTCAAGCGGTCAACAATAACCCATATAGCATCATACCCTTTCGAAGTACACTGCAGCTTCATAATGAAATCCTTGGTGATGTGCTCCCACTTCCATTCCGGTATGAGCAAAGATTGAATCTTTCCATACGGCTTTTGATGCTCGGCCTTCACTTGCAAGCAAGTAAGGCACTTACTCACATACTCCATCATGTCACGCTTCATACCCGGCCACCAATAATCTTTCTTCATGTCTTGGTACATCTTTGTAGCACCGGGATGAATAAAGTATCGAGTCTTGTGAGCTTCATCCATAATCTTCACCCGTAGATCCCCAAACGAGGAATCCACATCTGCCCGAATTGGATTTTAATATAGAGAGTGTTCTCACCCAACTCTGTGACTAACCTCTCATCCTTTCAGAGTTAAGACGATCTTCCTTCAATGCCTTATCTTGAACTCTTTGACTTGCTCCATCACATCAAAGGTCATAATCAACGGTACGCTTTCACCCCGAATCGGCTCGGGTCTCTCCTTTCGACTAAGGTCATCAACCACCACGTTGGCCTTGCCCGGATGGTAGTGGATCTCACAATAATAATCCTTTATGAGCTCCAACCATCTTCTCTGCCTCATGTTCAAGTCCTTCTGCTCGAAGAAGTACTTCAAGCTCTTGTTGTCAGTGAAAATGGTGCACTTCGTCCCGTAGAGATAGTGCCTCCAAATTTTTAGTGCAAAGACCACAGCTGCTAGCTCCAAGGCATGAGTAGGATAGTTAACCTCATGAACCTTCAACTGTCGGGATGCATAGACTATAACGTTCCCTCTTTGCATTAACACGCACCCTAATCTTGAGTAGGAAGCATCAGAATAAACCATCAGATCTTCACTTCCATCGGGTAATGACTATACAGGAGATTAGGTCAACCTCGCTTTCAATTCCTCAAATGCCTTCTCCTGAGCTTGACCCCACACAAACTTTACATCTTTCCGGGTCTACTTGGTTAGTGGAGAAGCGATCTTGGAAAAGTCTTGAATAAATCTTCGGTAGTAGCCCGCCAAACCTAAGAAACTGCGAATCTCGGGTGGCGTCTTTGGAGACTTCCATTGCATCACCGCTTCCACCTTTGCCGGATCCACCATAATCCCCTCCAGATTCACCACGTGACCCAAGAATTGAACCTCGCGCAACCAAAACGCGCATTTCGAGAACTTGGCATACAACTTCTCCCTTCTCAACGTCTCTAACACCTCTTGGATGTGACCGACATGCTCTATCTCGCTCTTTGAATAAATCAGGATATCATCAATAAACACAATCACTGATTTATCCAACATCGGCCGACACACTCGGTTCATCAGATCCATAAAAGCAGCTAACGCATTGGTCAAACCAAAAGACATAAGGAGGAACTTGTAATGACCATAACGTGTGCGAAAAGCTGTTTTAGGAATATCCTGCTCTTTCACCTTTAGCTGATGGTAGCCAGATCGAAGATCTATCCATGAAAACCAACTGGCGCCTTGAAGCTGATCGAACAAATCATCTATCCTCGGTAATGGGTACCGATTCTTCACTGTCAACATGTTCAGCTCAAGGTAATCTATACACATTCTCATGCTACCTCCCTTCTTCTTTACAAACAAGACTGGAGCACCCCAAGGAGAGATACTCGGTCTAATGAACCCTTATCAAGCAGCTCTTGCAACTGCTCCATCAACTCTTTCATCTCCGTCGGAGCCAACCGATACGGTGCCTTGGCAACGGGTTAGGCACCCGGTATCAGGTCAATTTGAAACTCTATCTCTCGGTCAGGTGGCACTCCTGATAAGTCTTCCGAGAACACGTCAGGAAAGTCACACACGACCGGTACATTAGATAGTTGTGGTGTTCGGCGTATCCACAACCTTCACATAAGCCAAGTAGGCGCTACATCCACGCCCCATACACTTTCCTGCCACCGCCATTGAGATTACCTTTGGGATTGTTATGACCCGATCCCCATAAACAGCTATGGAACTCCCGTCAGGAGCTATCAAACGAATCATCTTCTTGCGACATACTATATTCGCCTCGAAGTCCGCCAACCAATCCATCCCAAGAACCAAATCAAAACCACCTAGGGTCATCATAAACGGTCTAACAGGAAACTTACGACCTTCTAATTCCACATCACAGTTCTCTATCATCTCGAAAATTCTGGTAGACTTAGCTATGGCAGTTTCTACATCAAAGGCGCGTCTACACGTCTACTACTAACAGGCAGTTTGGCGCAGAAAGCAGCAGAAATAAAACTTCTACTGGCACCCGAATCAAATAACACAGAAGCTAAAGTTTGGTTCACCAGAAACGTACCAGACACAACATCAGGGTCCGTCCTAGCCTCCTCTTGTGTCATGGTGAATGCCCTGGCGCTTGCCCTCGGTCCTTCACCTCCCGTCTTCTTCACTTCGGAACCCTCAGCCCTAGGCTTCTTACAATCTTAGTCACGTGCCCCTCCACGCCACAGTTAAAGCATCGGACCGCACGACAGTCCTGGCTATATGCCCCAGCTTCCCACATCTGAAGCACACATTCAACCCCAGTCTACATTCCCCACTTTGCTCTCTCCCACACTTACCGCACTTCTTCATACCCGTACCCGACATGACCACACGGCGGTCATCCACCTGTGCCTTCTTGTTACCCATCGAGGCATCACCCCGACCGAACCTCTTCCCTCTCCAGTTTTGATCACCACTCCCCTTCCTATTACCTTCAGCCACTACCACTATAGCCCTCTCATCATACAACCTCCCTGCCAAGTCCACCGCCAACCTAAACGTGCTCGGTCGGGCAGCGATCATGTCCCTGCGAATATCTGCTGGCAAACCCTGAATTACCTCTTAATCTTCCGCGACAGAGGCGTCACCTGATCTGGCACTAGACGTGTCATCTCGTTGAACTTTGTGGTGTACTGTTGGTGTGTCATGGTTCCCGCCTCCAGTTGCAGAAACTCCCTCTCAACCTTATCCATCTCTCGGTGAGGATAGAACTCCTCAATAACCGACTTCTTCAACTCCACCATCTCATTCTCCCAATTGCCCGACTACCCTCGGCTTGGACTATATTATCCCACCAGCACAGAGCCGAGTCCACAAAAGAGTGGGCAGCAAACTTTACTTTCTGATCCTCCCAGCACTCGCTGATGTTCAAAATAGCTTCCATCTCTCTTACCTATCGGTGAGCAGCAACAGCAGTGCCATTACCATCAAAAGTAGGGGGCTTGCACCTTTGAAATGCCCCATAGTTACAGCCTCGTGCAGCCTCCGGTGTAGGCTCCTCTTCTTCCTCTTCTTCATCATCAGAAAGAACCGTTTCAGGCTTCGGTTGCTCCCGTCCTCCCGAGGCCCTGTTCCTCTCTTTCCGCTCTCCTTCCTTTACATCCTTGATCACTTCAGTCACCACAGACGGTAAGATCGTCTGCATGACCTGATGAACCTCCTCCACTACAGCTCCTTTACCGAGGCTCTTAGATTGGCGCTCTCATCTACACCCTCTGGATGAGGGGTCTCGGGTTCTTCAGGAACCACATTTTCAGCTCTAGGCCTGCCTCTTTTAGGCCGCGATGCAGCAGCAAGCCCACCACGCGAGGCTTTAGATGATCTACCACCGGCCATCCTCTATCACACATGAAAGATTCAAACACCAACACGGTCATTCAAGGGAATAGCTCAGTTTATGTCAAGTATAGTAAGTCCCTAATTACAGTGGCCAGTTGTGATTAGCCACTTACTTTACTCTTCGTACCCCGAGCATTACCTGTCCTGACTACATCAGTATCTAAATCTACCAGCAACACATAAACCACATAACATGCGCACATAATACTGGTTAACATTAAGAAAATACCTGATGGCACGCAGCTACTCAGATTGGCATCACATCCCCTTTTCCGTCCCATTCTCATTTTAAGTTAAGGTTTATATTGAAAATTTACCCATTTCAATTAAACTTTGGCTCTGATACCAACTTGTAAGGCCCATTCCCGGGATGCTTACAGCTGGTCAATCATTGCTCTTAAAACATATAATTTCATTAACTTTGATAAACATCGCAGCGGAATCAGTGGAATAACTTTTCATTTTACTATAAATGCTTTTCAAGTTAATACAACATTCATTACAAAACATCGTTTGTTCGTATTACAGTGCAAAAACATTATAAAAAAGAATGCCATCCAAAAGAGCTGAGTAGCCGCCCCGTGCCACCCTCAGTAACATTACCTGCCAACTAGAAACACATAAAAAGTCAGCGTTGCTGAGTGAGTTCTAGTTTTATAAATAAAATACTTTACTTTCATTTAAACCATTTCTTTAATTTCACGCAATCATACATCATACGTACACATAGATAATATCATTATTATCTTCATCATTCTTTATCTTTTACTTCTATCTGGGTCCTGTCAAACTTACCCTCTTCATGGCACGCAGCCATGATTACGGAGATCGAGTGACAAGGATCCCGTTTCATACTCTGTTATTACCTTTCGTCTGTTAATTACTTTCATCCGTTTATTACTTTAACTTTCATTCATTCATCATACTTTCTTGTCATACTTACTCTTTCGTCATTACCTCTTTTCTTTCCATCACCTATAAACCTTACCCTTCTATATCGTGGTACGGACCTAGGCCTATCATAGACCTTCTATAACGGTGCACCGCACCTCCTGGTCACAATACCTAAGGTAAAGTTTAGGTGTACCATTGCCATATGCAATACCCTTCTGTTTCGTGGTACTGGACCTAGGCCTATCATTGACCTTCTATAACGGTGCATCGCACCTCCTGGCCACAGTACCTAGGATATGCAGCAATGGTTCTATACAAATGGTCAATCACATTGTCAAGCTTTACCATCTTCGTGGCACACAACCACGATTACTGAGGTCGAAAGACAAGGATTCCATTTCGAGTCTGTTGCGACAACAAGGTCGCTCACTTCCTATATTTGCTTGCAAGTCTTTCTTACTCTCATTCTTTATTAATGCATGCATTCGTTCATCATGTTCCTCTTTCATTATCTTTCACTTTACATTACATAATACTTTTGTTTCATTCTTTAACATAACACGTAAAGTCACGGAAAGATAAACATACACTATAGTAAGGAACATCAACATACACAGTAGCATAATCATACAGGGCATCATTATACATACGAAACATACATCACGCATAAACATGCAACATCATCATGCCCAATTTACCCTCTAAGACCTTTAGGGTCATCTTACATGTATTTACGGGAACTACCACGTCAAAACTTACATTTGCACTTTCCCCCGAAAGTCAGTATTTTAACTATGTTCCTCCTCGGGTACAACAACCCTATTTGGGCGTATGTGCACCCATCAGTCGCATGGCCTCCAGGCAACTGAACATCATGCGAATGGACCTATGCGGATGAACACCCAGTCGTGCGAATGGACCTCATGCGGTTGAACACTATGCGAATGGACCTTATGCGAATGGACCTCATGCGGATGGACTTAATAAGGATGAGTACCTATGCGACAGGGCTCTCAGTCGCATGACTCCCCATGCGACTGGCCCTCCAGTCGTGCGACTGAACCTCATTTGTGCGACTGAACCTCAATCGCACTCCAGTCGGCGTATGGCCTCCAGTCGGTCGCCTAGCCCTAACGATGCAGAATGCAGTTCATCCTGAACCCAATCTGCCTTTTTCGCCCTCCAAGCTCATCCTAAACCTTAGGAATGCATACTATAACACCATTCAGGCACACACAAGCCCGGAAACAAACTCAAACGCATCACACACAATCACACCCAAATGGGTCAAACACACACATATAAAAACAGGTTTACTATGTGTTCCAGCCCCAAATCATAAAATAGGGGTCCTAGAACTCACACAAACTACCCCAAGAAGAAGAGCTTCGTCTAGACCCGCTACACGACGATTTTGCTCACTCGACCCCGCTCGAACCAAGCTTTCTTCTTCTCTTCTCCCTTTTCTCTCTTCTTTCTCTCTTTTTGGGCAAAAATATGGGTGTGGGGGAGAGGGTAGGGGCTGCCCTCTCCCTTCAAATATCCCCATTCACCCAACTTTCTCACGTTGGCGAGTTTGGTCCCCCGACTTAGGACTTTATTTCTTTTTCTTCTTTTATCGCTTCAATGAAAATTTCGGGTGTTACATATACATATATATACACATATATATACATATATATATAAACATATATATATACATATGTACATATATATATACATATGTATATATATACATAATATATATATATTACATATATACATATGTATAGATATACATATATATATTACATATATATACATATGTATATATATATATGTATATATACATACATATATATATATATATATATATATATTATCCATTTCTGTATATATGTATATATATGTATATATATCCATATATGTATATATGTATATATATGCATATTATACATATATATACATATATACATTATAATATACATATACTATATACAACATATATATGTATACATACTATACATACATACATACATACTATATATATATATACTATATACATATACACACACACATACATATATATATACATATATATATATACACACACACATACATATATACATATATACATATACATACATATACAGATATACCATATATACATATATACATATATACATATATACCATATACAATAAATACATATATACATATATACATATATACATATAATACATATATACAATATACATATATACATATATACATATATACATATATACATAAATACATATATACATATACATATACATATACATATACATATACATATACATATACATATACATATACATATACATATACATATACATATACATATACATATACATATACATATACATATATACATATACATATACATATACATATACATATACATATACATATACATATACATATACATATACATATACATATATACATATATACATATATACATATATACATATATACATATATACATATATACATATACATATACATATATACATATATACATATATACTATATACATATATACATATACATATACATATATACATATATACATATATACGTATATACATATATACATATACATATACATATATACATATATACTTATACATATATACATATATATATACATATGCATACATACATATACATATACATATACCTATACATATACATATACATATACATATACCATATACATATACATATACATATACATACATATACATATACATTATACATATACATATACATATACATATACATATAAATATACATACACATATGTGACATCCGTCACTTCAAGGTTTGTCATCTAACGTGAAATCTCGTTAACTATTCTTAGAGCATTCATTTTTCATCTTCACAGACTATTTGTGAGGTCACCATACTTGTTTAGTTTTCTCTAACGTTCGTGATACCTTTATTCGCGACCTTACCATCCAAACGCTCACGAATATTGCAACCGACACCACTAATTATATTATGTCATGTAATATAAACCTCGTCATAAACACCATTAAACACATCCTTATAATTAATATAACGCGCGTGTTTACGTCGTTTTCAACGGAAGCAAGTTCGGGGACTCGGGAGCAAAGTACAGGGACTACACCTGACAAATTGCCAAACTTGGCTGGGTATAAATACCCTTTTCCCAGCCATTTCCCCACCATTTATTCTTCTTCCTCTTCACCTCCATCTCCATTTCTCTCTCAATCTTGCACCAAAATCACCCATTCTCGTCTCGTTTTCACCATCAAGACTTCGACTACAGCTGATTCTACACGCTTCTTACAGGTAGACGACCTCGGTCGTCCCATTTCTTGCGTTTACTTCTGCGTTTCTAGGGTTTTCGGGTGCTCGGGTTCATCCGAGCACATGAGGTCGTGTGGGCTTGTGTGTTGTGTTCCAGTGGGTGATCATGCCTAGATAAGTTAGGAAATGAGTCCTGGAAGTTCTGGTTGGGTAAAACTCGTGTTCGGGCAGCCGAAGGCCGCCCTGCAACTTCCTGCAGTCGCGACCCCCGCCGGCGCGAATAGGGTTGTCGCGCGACTGGGGGCATGCGACTGGGTGTGTGCGTGCGACTTGTGTCTGTGCGATTAGGTAAGTCACGCGGTTGTGTCGCGCGGCTGTCGGTGGGTGCGAATGAATGTGTGTCGCGCGACCGAGTGGGGCGACTGGAGTTATCGCGCGACAGAGTCATGCGAATGTGAACTGTGTGCGAGTGTGTGTGAATCGCACGATCGGAGGCCTGTCGCGCAAAGAAGGTCCAATCGCGCGAATGAACCTGATTCGCGCGAGGGGACGTTGAGTCACGTAACTGGCTGTTGGGTCGTGCGACTGGTGATGACAGGTACGATTGAAAGCTTAGTCGCACGAATGAAGGTTCAATCGTACGAAAGTAGCTAATTCGTACGACTGAAGGTCCACTTGTGCGAATGGAGTTTCAGTCGTGCGTCGAGTCAGTTGTGTGAATAGAGTCATTGTGTGGAGTTTTCCTGTGTATTGTGTGTGACGCGCGTATGTGTGGTTTTTCCCCTTTTGAGTGCCTTGTGTGATTAGATAACATCAAAAATAATGTCACTGCTCGAAGGTCATAGCCATGACGGCTATCTTTAAATGCTTGGACCTACATAAGGCCTGAGGTGTGTGTGACTGCTTGTGTGTACTACCCACGACCGAACCGAAACTGGCCATACCTATCGAACATCACATTATGCGTTATGATCATTACTAATGCTTATCAGTAACTGTCAATAGGTGTTTGACGGTTCCTAGCATCTTGTTCCAGGAAACCATACATCAATCGTGCTTATCATCTGTTCCATGAGTTTCGTGGCCCCTTTTTACGCTATATAACTTTTAAACATTTTCAAACTTGGGGGAAGAGAACGCTCGCTTACTTAACATATTTTCAAGCATCTTCCTTAGTGGAAATCTGCTGTAACTCTATGGTTAACTCATCTTGCTACTTGTTGGATGTTGACACATTGATGTTAAGGTCAATCAGATGTCAAGTAGCTGGTTTAGGCATCGTTCTAGGTATATCGAGGATGTGGTGGGAACGCTGCGGGGAACCCTATATATAAGCATCACCGGTATACAAAGAATGCGCTTAAACTTGGTTATGGGATGATCTGATTGACTAAGGCATAAAATGTTGAATGTGTTTCTATGCTAAGTTGCTACTACGTGCCATTACTTGATGCTAAGTGTTATGTGATGCCACCTGTAAATGCTACTTGTTTGGTGATACTATTTTGTGTGGGACTTCTGTGTGGGACTTCTGTGTGGGACTTCTGTGTGGGACTTCTGTGTGGGACTTCTGTGTGGATCTCTCAGTACAACCATTAATCCCGGTATTGGGACCTAAGGACTGGTTTGGTTGTAACCTATACGTATGCGCTGTGTGGATCCTGCTACGTCATGTGAAACTCATGGAATGCTTATTACTTGTTGGATGCCTTTAACCTTAGATGCTCTCGGCTGTGTGGTTCTTCTATGTGGTTCCTCTGTGTGTTTCCTCTAAGCCGATCATCCATTACAACCATTAATCCCAGTAATTGGGACCTAAGGATTGGTTTGGTTGTAACCTAAACGTATGCACTGTGTGGACCCTGCTACGTCACCTTGAACTTATTATGCTGTGGAAAACCTTTTTGTATAACCCTTAATCCCGGCATTGGGACCTAAGGATTGGTTTGGTTATAAACTATACGTATGCGCTGTGTGGATCTTGCTACGTCTTTATAAACTATTTTCTTTTTCGAGGAAAACCTTTCTTACAGCCATCAATTCCCGCGTGGAACCGATGACTAGGTTTGGCTGTAGCTATTTATAACTGGTAAAATCGCCTACACATAGTGTAATTGCGGTAGCTTTTATTAAACCTACTTACTGTTTTCATCTTAACATCTTTTATTACTTAAAACCTGCGAAGCTCACCACAATTATGTTGACCTTTTGAGCGTTTCTTTTCAGGTGATCAAGGTAATTGAAGTTCTAGGAGCACTGCCTTTTAGAGGAGACCCTAGGACATATTTTGGAGAACTAAGCATTTGTAAACATTAATCTTTGGAACATCTTGGTTGTCCAAACTTGTACATTGTACACTTGTTCCGAGTTATGGGAATTTACAATGCAAGTTGTTATCAATGATTATGTGATCATATTATGTTATGTTTATGGCTATGCGGTCGTGAACATTGATTATACACGACATAAGTCTCCAATTGTGTTCGGGTATCGTCATGACACGCTTGTCATCATATTATTATTGCTACTCTATCCATACCATGTGTTATGACGATCCCGTCTAGCTCGCATTCTCCGTGTTTCCGCTATCAGCGGGGGTGTGACAGACTGGTATCAGAGCCATGGGTTATAGAGAATTAGGCAATACACTTGACCTAGACTATAACCTAGGAACCTTCATGTAGAATGCATGCTAGGACTGGCTTGCACTCAATATTACATGTGTGTTCCTCTATACTTGTTACTTGACTCTATACATGATTCTATGCATATGTGCTTGATAATTGTGGATAATACTATGATGTTAACTTGGAGTAAGTGAAGCTAAGGGTGACCATGCAAGGCAAATTACCATTACGGGTGCACACGTAATTGCAATTCGCCGTGCATGAGAAGTCTGGCTAATCTTACCATGAGGTAATGATCATGAGCATTACTAGTTGCTATTTTATATCCTAGGGTGTGCTAGGATCATAATACTAGTGAGGCTTTATTAAAGGTAACATAACATTACTAACACCTACCACTACTTAAGTCCTGTCCTATTTAGCCTTCATGGTACTTCAGATCATGACATTGATCCTACCTTCCGCGAAACATTCCTCCACTTAGCATTTCAGTAACTAAGGAGCTGATCGAATGCTTAGAATAAAGGTGAACTTCAAGAAATGTAGAGGAGTGATGATACTCCCTACACATTATATTATGTTATTTATCGGGATTATGCTAAGGGAAATTAGGATGTCATGTAAACGGTTTAAGTGTCATTCAAGGTATATCGTGGATGCGGTGGGAACGCTGCGGGGGACCCTATATATAAGCATCACCGATATACTAAGAATGTGCTTAAACTGGGTTACGTGACGATCTTGATGGACCAAAGCATGGGTTATCGGAACTTGATGAGTGGAATCATACGTGTATCTCAGAAGTGACTAAAGCTTACATGTTTACATCTTTCTATGATTAGAAGATGCCGCCCCGAAGAGTCACACGTGGTACCAACCAAGATGGTGAGACCCCACAAGGCAGAGGTAGGGGTAGATCACCAAGAGCAGGTGGCGCCCCAGCTGGCGACAACCAGAAAACTGAAAACCCTGATATAGCTGCTATGATCGCTCAGCAGCTAGCCACACTGATTCCAATATAGTGACTCAAGTGAGCGACACTCTTCTGAATCAACAATTCCACAGGAGTAATGATACTAACGATCAGTATAACCAAGGAACAGAGAAGAGAAAGGAGGCTGGGGAAACGAGCCGGTCTAACGCCGGAAGGTTTGATAAGAAGGCCAAGACGACCCAAAATTTTGGGGCTGTGACTCAGGGAAAGAAAGAATATGCTGGCCCGCACCCGAAATGTGCAGGTGCAACCTTCATCACCCCCCAGTAATGTCGTGTCGGTCGTGTGCGAACTGTAGGCGCCCGGGGCACCTAGCGAGAGATTGTAGAGTTGCACCGAACCTGGTGACACACGTCAACGCGGTTAACCCCGTCGGGAATGCCAGAGCTTGTTATGAGTGTGGAGGTCTTGGTCACTACCGGAACACGTGCCCCAGACTGAATAGGGCACCGGGTCAACAAGGGAATAACCAGCACCAAGTGATGGCCATAGCTGGCAACCCAGGCCAAGGGAATCAAAGAAGTGCTGCCAGAGGACGTGCATACGTTAACGGAGCAAATGGCGCCCGTCAGGACCCGAATGTTGATACAGGTACGTATTTTGCTCAACCACCCCTTCGTCTTCAAATTGAATGGTACTGGAGCAGACAATAGTTTCATATCTTTTGATTTTGTACACACGCTTGCCTTGGTAGTAGACTAGAGACTAGCTTCCCTGTAGAAATGGCCAACGGTAGGGTGTACTAGCAGATGAGATTTTAGAGAGTGCTCTAGGATATTGGAGAACCATGCCTTTGACATAGACATAATACCTTTCGAGTTGGGGATTGTGGGAATGGATTGGTTATCGATAAACGGAGCCAAGGGTGTTGGTCAGGATTACCTCCTCCACGACAGGTGGGATTTCGTATGGAGTTAGTTCCTGGAGCTACGCCGGTAGCAAAAGCACTGTATCAGTTAGCGCCGTCTGCAATACAAGGATTATCTAACCAATTACAGGAACTACTAGGGAAGGGTTTTATTCGACTGAGTCATTCGCCATGGGGAGCACCGGTCCTATTTGTCAAAAAGAAAGACGGGTCGCTCCGCATGTGCATCGATTTTCACGAGTTGAACAAGTTGACTGTGAAGAATCGATGACTTATTTGACCAAGTTACAAGGAGCTTCATATTTCTCCCAGATCGATCTCCGTTCTGGATATCATCAACTGAGAGTTTCGAGGATGACATACCGAACACAGCATTCAGGACTCGTTATGGACAATATGAGTTCTTAGTCATGCCGATCGGACTGATTAACGAACCAGCTGTGTTCATGGACCTGATAAACCGAGTATGCAGACCTTATTTGGATAAGTTCGTGATCGTATTTATAGACGATATACCTACCTACTCTCGATTGAAATAAGACCCTAAGGAACATCTTCGGACCATACTGAGCCTATTGCAAGAAGAGAAGCTTTACGCCAAGTACTCGGAGTGCGAGTTTTGGCTTCGAAAAGTGAGGCTCCGGGTCAAGTGGTTAACGAAAGTGGAATTCAGATAGATTCCAGAAAGATTGAAGCAAGGAAGAAATGGGATGCACCCCAGACACCTTCGGAGATACGGAAAATGTTAGGTTTGGCCGGATACTATCGTCGCTTCATGGAAAATTTCTCAAAGGTGGCCCAACCGTTAACCTTGATGACTCAGAAAGACGAGAAGTTTGATTGGAAGGGAAGCAAATGTGATGGCTGACGCCCTAAGAAATCACTATGTGAAATCACTATGTGCTCAAGCTGTGGGATTGACTATTCAAACAAACTTGAAAGCTCAGATCCAACTTGCACAAAGTGATGCATTGAAGGAAGAAAACCTTGTGGGAGAAGAATTCCGAGGGTTAGACAAACAGATGATTTGTAAGGATGATGGCATACAGTACTTCATGGATAGCATATGGGCACCCCATTTGGAGAGATGTTCGTACCCTGATCATGGAGGAAGCGCACAAGACACGATATTCTATTCATCCTGGTGCAGTATGTATCACGATCTTAAGGATCTATACTGGTGGCCAGGCATGAAGAGAGACATTGCTATGTATGTAAGCCGATGCTTGGCATGCTTGAAAGTTAAGGCCGAACATCAAAGACCATCGGGATTATTACAGCAACCGAGATTCCCGAGTGGAAATGGGAGAACATAACTATGGACTTCATTACCAAACTCCCTAGAACAAGTAACGAACACGACTCGATATGGGTCATAGTGGATCGGATGACGAAGTCCGCTCATTTCTTACCGATCAGGGAGGATTACAAGATGGAAAGGTTGGCGAGATTGTACATTAAGGAAGTCGTGACACAGCACGGTGTGCCGGTGTCAATCATATCCGACCGTGACAGCCGATTCACTTCACGATTTTGGCAAACATTACAAAAAGCGATGGGCACTCGATTAGGTATGAGTACCCCTATCACCCACAAACAGATGGCTAAAGTGAACGAATGATACAAACGTAGGAAGACATGCTCAGAGCTTGTGCAATCGATTTTGGTGGTAGCTGGGACACTCATTTACCATTGATTGAGTTCTCCTACAACGATAGCTATCATACAAGCATTGGATGTGCTCCATTTGAGGCATTATACGGGAGAAAATGTAGATTCCAGTTTGATGGGCTGAGATTGGTGAGAGCCAGCTTACGGGCCCAGAGATCATTCAAGAGACAACCGACGAAATTTTTCCAAATCAAAGACAGACTAAAAGCTGCAAGAGATCGCCAAAAGAGCTATGCCGACAACCGTTGGAAGCCTCTAGAATTCAATGTTGGAGATCACGTCTTACTCAAAGTCTCTCCCTGGAAAGGGATTATACGATTTGGAAAAAAAAGGGAAGTTAGCCCCTCGATACGTAGGACCATTCGAGATTACAGAAAGAATCGGTCCGGTGGCTTACCGATTGAGGTTGCCACAAGAACTCAGTGGTGTACATGATACTTTTCACGCGTCGAACCTCAAGAAGTGTTTGGCGGATGAGTCCTTACACGTACCAATTGAGGAAATCAAGATCGACGAAAAGCTTTATTTCATCGAGGAGCCTATCGAGATCATGGACCGAAAGGTCAAACGCTTGAGACGCAGCAAGATACCGATCGTTCGCGTGAGATGGAACTCCAAGCAAGGACCAGAGTTCACATGGGAACGAGAGGACCAGATGAAACTCAAGTATCCACACCTATTCAAGGATGACGCTCTTGGACCCAACACCAGTTGAATTTCGGGACAAAATTCTCCCAACTGGGGATACTGTGACATCCGTCACTTCAAGGTTTGTCATCTAACGTGAAATCTCGTTAACTATTCTTAGAGCATTCATTTTTCATCTTCACAAACTATTTGTGAGGTCACCATACTTGTTTAGTTTTCTCTGACGTTCGTGATACCTTTATTCGCGACCTTACCATCCAAAACGCTCACGAATATCGCAACCGACACCACTAATTATATTATGTCATGTAATATAAACCTCATCATAAACACCATTAAACACATCCTTATAATTAATATAACGCGCGTGTTTACGTCGTTTCAACGGAAGCAAGTTCGGGGACTCTGGAGCAAAGTACAGGGACTACACCTGACAAATTGCTAAACTTGGCTGGGTATAAATACCATTTTCCCAGCCATTTCTCCACCATTTGTTCTTCTTCCTCTTCACCTCCATCTCCATTTCTCTCTCAATCTTGCACCAAAATCGCCCATTCTCGTCTCGTTTTCACCATCAAGACTTCGACTACAGCTGAGTCTACACGCTTCTTACAGGTAGACGACCTCGGTCGTCCCATTTCTTGCGTTTACTTCTGCGTTTCTAGGGTTTTCGGGTGCTTGGGTTCATCCGAGCACATGAGGTCGTGTGGGCTTGTGTGTTTTGTTCCAGTGGGTGAATCATGCCAAGATAAGTTAGGAAATGAGTCCTGGAAGTTCTGGTTGGGTAAAACTCGTGTTTGGGCAGCCGAAGGCCGCCCTGCAACTTCCTGCAGTCGCGACCCCCGTCGGCGCGAATAGGGTTGTCGCGCGACTGGGGGCATGCGACTGGGTGTGTGCGTGCGACTTGTGTCTGTGCGATTAGGTAAGTCGCGCGGTTGTGTTGCGCGGCTGTCGGTGGGTGCGAATGAATGTGTGTCGCGCGACCGAGTGGGGCGACTGGAGTTGTCGCGCGACAGAGTCATGCGAATATGAACTGTGTGCGAGTGTGTGTGAATCGCACGATCGGAGGCCTGTCGCGCGAAAGAAGGTCCAATCGCGCGAATGAACCTGATTCGCGCGAGGGGACGTTGAGTCGTGTAACTGGCTGTTGGGTCGTGCGACTGGTGATGCATGGTACGATTGAAAGCTTAGTCGCACGAATGAAGGTTCAATCATACGAAAGTAGCTAATTCGTACGACTGAAGGTCCACTCGTGCGAATGGAGTGTCAGTCGTGCGTCGAGTCTTGTTGTGTGAATAGAGTCATTGTGTGGAGTTTTCCTGTGTATTGTGCGTGACGCGCGTATGTGTGGTTTTTCCCCTTTTTGAGTACCTTGTATGATGAGATAACATCAAAAATAATGTCACTGCTCGAAAGTCATAGCCATGACGGCTATCTTTAAATGCTTGGACCTACATAAGGCCTGAGGTGTGTGTGACTGCTTGTGTGTACTACCCACGACTGAACCGAAACTGCCCGCACCTATCGAACATCACATTATGCGTTATGATCATTACTAATGCTTATCAGTAACTGTCAATAGGTGTTTGACGATTCCTAGCATCTTATTCCAGGAAACCATACATCAATCGTGCTTATCGTCTGTTCAGTGAGTTTCGTGGCCCTTTTTTACGCTATATAACTTTTAAATATTTTCAAACTTGGGGGAAGAGAACGCTCGCTTACTTAACATATTTTCAAGCATCTTCCTTAGTGGAAATCTGCTGTAACTCTATGGTTAACTCATCTTGCTTACTTGTTGGATGTTGACACATTGATGTTAAGGTCAATCAGATGTCAAGTAGCTGGTTTAGGCATCGTTCTAGGTATATCGAGGATGTGGTGGTAACGCTGCGGGGAACCCTATATATAAGCATCACCGGTATACTAAGAATGCGCTTAAACTGGGTTACGGGATGATCTGATTGACTAAGGCATAAAATGTTGAATGTGATTCTATGCTAAGTTGCTACTACGTGCCATTACTTAATCCTAAGTGTTATGTGATGCCACCTGTAAATGCTACTTGTTTGGTGATACTATTTGGCTGTGTGGGACTTCTGTGTGGGACTTCTGTGTGGGACTTCTGTGTGGATCTCTCAGTACAACCATTAATCCCGGTATAGGGACCTAAGGACTGGTTTGGTTGTAACCTATACGTATGCGCTATGTGGATCCTGCTACGTCATGTGAAACTCATGGAATGCTTATTACTTGTTGGATGCCTTTAACCTTGGATGCTCTCGGCTGTGTGGTTCTTCTGTGTGGTTCCTCTGTGTGTTTCCTCTAAGCCGATCATCCATTACAACCATTAATCCCGGTAATTGGGACCTAAGGATTGGTTTGGTTGTAACCTAATTATGCTGTGGAAAACCTTTTGTATAACCCTTAATCCCGGCATTGGGACCTAAGGATTGGTCCTTGGTTTGGTTATAAACTATACGTATGCGCTGTGTGGATCTTGCTACGTCTTTATAAACTATTTTCTTTTTCGAGGAAAACCTTTCTTACAGCCATCAATTCCCGCGTGGAACCGATGACTAGGTTTGGCTGTAGCTATTTATAACTGGTAAAATCGCCTACACATAGTGTAGTTGCGGTAGCTTTTATTAAACCTACTTACTGTTTTCTTCTTAACATATTTTATTACTTAAAGTCTGCGAAGCTCACCAACAATTATGTTGACCTTTTTGAGCGTTTCTTTTCAGGTGATCAAGGTAATTGAAGTTCTAGGAGCACTGCCTTTTAGAGGAGACCCTAGGACATATTTTGGAGAACTAAGCATTTGTAAACATTAATCTTTGGAACATCTTGGTTGTCCAAACTTGTACATTGTACACTTGTTCCTGAGTTATGGGAATTTACAATGCAAGTTGTTATCAATGATTATATGATCATATTATGTTATGTTTATGGCTATGCGGTCGTGAACATTGATTATACACGACACAAGTCTCCAATTGTGTTCGGGTATCGTCATGACACGCTTGTCATCATATTATTATTGCTACTCTATCCATACCATGTGTTATGACGATCCCGTCTAGCTCGCATTCCCCGTGTTTCCGCTATCAGCGGGGGTGTGACAACATATATATATATACATATATACATATATACATAGAGGGAGGTTCAATTAAAAATATATTTTGCCTAGCTAAGAAATGATCTTAGTCTTCCATTTCTTAATCACTGGCTAAGATGATAATATTGTAAATAAAAAGGTGGAAGGGTATTTTGGGTATGTAACCATTTTTTTGACTTTTTTGAGTTTCCTCAAATTTATTTAAACATTTTTGTCTTTTTCATGCTAGATTATTTTTTAAAACAAATTGTACCATAAAATCAAGTATTTTTTTCTCTTTAAATTGAGTATAGTATTGCTATATTTTTTATAGAAAAAACAAATTATATGAAATTGTGCTGCATTTTAACGTTTTGTGTTGTATTTCATAAAACAACACAAAAATGTGCCGTATTTCATAAAACAACACAAAAATGTGTCGTATTTCATAAAACAGCACACAAATGTGACGTATTTCATAAAACAGCACAAAAATATGTCGTATTTCATAAAAGAGCACAAACTTGTGCCGTATTTCATAAAACAGCACAAACTTGTGTTGTATTTCATAAAGCAGTACAAACTTGTGCTGTATTACATAAAACATCACAATGTTGTGCTGTATTTCATAAAACAGCACAAAAGTTATGTTGTATTTCATAAAACAACACAAAAGTTGTTCTGCATTTCATAAAACAGCACAAAGTTGTGCTGTATTTCATAAAACAGCACAAAGTTGTGCCGTATTTATAAAAACAGCGCAGTTTATGTTCTTTTGCATATATATACATCTATATATACACATCTATATATACATATATATACATCTATATATATATATACATATATATATATACATACACATATATACATACATACATATATATACATATATATATATACCTACATACATATATACATATACATATATATATATCTACATATATATATATCTATGTATCTATATGTATATACACATACACACACACACACACACACACACATATATATATATATATATATATATGTGGGTGTTTATGAATGCGGATTTCACCAGTATGTGTGTGTGTGTGTGATTGCTGGTGGGCTTGTTGTAACACCCGGTTATTTTCTTTGAAGCCAAAGAAAGAAGGAAAAAGAGAACAAAAAGAAATAAAGTCCAAAGTCGGGGGACCAAACTCGCCGATGAGAGAAAGCTGGGTGAGTGGAGGTATTTGAAGGGAGAGGGCAGCCCTTACCCTCTCCCCGAACCCAAAATTTTGCACAAAAGAGGAGAAGAGAGAAAAGAAAGAAAGGTTGGTTCGGGTGGATTAAAGAGAGCAAAATCATCGTGTAGCGGGTCAAATCAAAGCTCTACTTCTCGATGTTGTTTGTGTGAGTTCTAAGGTCCCTCTTTTACACGTTTTGGTCGATTTTGGGGCTGGAACACATCTGAAAACCCGTTTTGTATGTGTGTGTGTTTGAACCATTAGTATGTGTTTGCGTGTGATGCGTTTGGAGTTTGTTTCCGGGCTTGTGTGTGCTTGAATGGTGTTGTGGTATGCATTCCTAAGGTTTAGGATGGTTGATTTGGGCTTAGAATGGGTTTGGATGTGCTTGGAGGTCGAAAATGGCAGATTGGGTTCGGGATGAACTGCATTCTACATCAGCTAGGGCTAGGCGACCGAATGGAGGCCATACGGCCGAATGGGGTGCGTTTAAGGTTCATTCGCACGATTGGGGGGCCAGTCGCATAGGGAGTCATGCGACTGAAGGCCCATTCGCATAAGTGCTCATTCGCATTGGGTTCACCCACATGAGGTCCATTCGCATAGTGTTCATTCGCATGGATGTCCATTCGCACGAGGCTCAATCGCTTGGTGTTCATTCGCATGGGGTTCAGTCGCATGGGAGGCCCTGCGACTGAAAGGTGCCCATACGCCCATGTAGGGCTTGTGTACTCGAGGAAAAGCATAGTTTAATTACTGACTTTTGGGGAAGGTGCAGATGTAAGTTTTGACGTGGAAGTTCCCGTAAGTTCATGTAAGATGACTATTGAGGCCTTAGTGGTTATATTAGGTATGATGATGATATTGTTGCATGATTATGCATGATGTATGTTATGTATGTATGATGTTGCCCTGTATGATGATGCTATCTGTGTATGATGACCAGCTGTAAGCGTCCCGGGAACGGAGCCTTACAAGTTGGTATCAGAGCTAAAGTTTAAAGTGAAACGGGTAACTTTTCAAAAATAAACCTAATCTTAAACTGAGAATGGGACGGAAAGGGAAGGGATGCCAGTCTGAGCCTACGTGCCATCAGGTATTTTCGTAATGTTAACCGGTATTATGTGCGCATGTTATGTGGTTTATGTGCTTCTTGTAGATTTAGATACTAATGTAGTCAGGATAGGTAATGCTCGGGATGTGAAGAGTAAAGTAAGTGGCTAATCACAACTGGCCACTGTAATTAGGGACTTACTATACTTGACATAAACTGAGCTGGTCCCTTGAATGACCATGTTGGTGTTTGAGTCTTTCAGTGTGTGTTAGAGGATGGCCGGTGGTAGATCTTATAAAGCTTTGAAGGCTTCGCATGGTGGAGGTCGAGGAGGATATGGTACTGAACCGCGGGTCACAAGGGGAAGGCCTAGAGCTGAAGAGGCGGCTTATGAAGAGCCCGAGACCCCTCATCCGGAGGCTGGTGACGAGAGTGCTAACTTGAGAGCCTTAGTGAAAGAGGCTGTTGTGGAGGAAGTGCACCAGGTCATGCAGACGATCTTACCGTCTGTGGTGACCGAAGTGATAAAGGCCGTACGAGATGGAGAAAGAAGGGAGAGGAACCGGTCCTCGAGAGGATAGGAGCAACCGGAAACTGAAACGGTTCTCTCCGATGATGAGGAAGAGGAGGAAGAGCCTGTGCAAGAGCCGGCATGAGGCTGTAACTACGGGGCTTTTCAAAGATGCAAGCCCCCTACCTTTGACGGTAATGGTACTGCGGCTGCTGCTCACCGATGGGTGAGAGAGATGGAGGTGGTACTCAATATCAGTGAGTGCTGAGAAGATCAAAAGGTGAAGTTTTCTACCCACTCATTTGTGGACTCGGCCCTGTGCTGGTGGGACAGCATTGTCCAAGCCGAGGGTACCAAAGCAATCGAGAGAATGAGGTGGCCAGAGTTGAAGAAGTTGGTGATCGAGGAGTTCTGTCCTCATAGGGAAATGGACAAGGTTGAGAGAGAGTTTCTGCAGCTAGAGACGGGAACAATGACACACCAGCAGTATACGACAAAGTTCAATGAGATGGCAAGACTGGTGTCAGACCAAGTGATGCCTGTGTCACGGAAGATCAAGAGGTATATTCAAGGTCTGCCGACAGATATTCGCAGACATCTGATCGCTGCCCGACCAGGCACGTATAGGTCGGCGGTCGATCTAGCGGAAGGTTGTATGACGAGCTGGAGGCGATGGCGATAACGGACGAAGAGGAGGAGCGAGCCTATGTTAAGAAGGGGAAAGGAAGGCGAGATAACGATGGTGGATTTGTGTCTGAAGGTAAGGCGATGAGGGACAATGATCAGGAGGAGAATAGAAAGGAGAGGAGAGGTATGCAAAAAACATGGTAGAGGCCATGAGGGGGAGTGCAAATGGGGACTGAACGTCTACTTCCAGTGTGGGAAGGAAGGCCACAGGGCGAGGGATTGCCGCATGGCTAAGTGCTACGACTGTGGCGAGACTGGACACCTGAGCAGGGATTGTAAGAAGTCAAGGGCAGGAAACTCTGGTACGAGGAAGGAGAACAGAGGGTGAGGCTAGAGCTTTTGCCATGACCAAGAGGAGGCTAGAGCGGACTTCGACTTGACGTCAGGTACATTTCTGGTAATTTATATTTGTGCATCTATGCTTTGAATGCGGTGCTAGTAGTAGTTTCGTTCCTACTGCCTTCTGTTGTAAGTTGCACGTTAGGAGCAAGAACATCGATGAGCACTTCGATGTAGGAAATGTTATTAATAAATCCACTAGGTCACTGTAACACCCGGTTATTTTCTTTTGAAGCCAAAGAAAGAAGAAGAAGAAAGAAAAAGGAAGAAAAGAAATAAAGCCCAAAGTCGAGGGACCAAACTTGACCAAACGGGAGAAAGTTTGGAAAAGTGGAGGATTAAGAGAGAAGGGCAGCCCACACCCTCCCCCACACTCAAAAAGTTCAGCCAAAGAGAGAAGAGAGGGAAAAAAGGGAGAAAAAGGTTGGTTCGGGTGGATTCAAGTGCGAAAATCATCGTATAGCGGGTCAAATCGAAGCTCTACTTCTTGGTGTCATTTGTGTGAGTTCTAGGACCCCTCTTTTACATGTTTTCGACTGATTTGGGGCTGGAACACATCTAAAAACCTGTTTTATGTGTGTGTGTGTTTGACCCATTTGGATGTGTTTGCGTGTGATGCGTTTGGAGTTTGTGTCCGGGCTTTTGTGTGCTTGAATGGTGTTGTGGTATGCATTCCTAAGGTTTAGGATGGTTGATTTGGGCTTAGAATGGGTTTGGATGAGCTTGGAGCTCGAAAATGGCAGATTGGGTTCGGGATGAACTGCATTCTGCATCAGCTAGGCTAGGCAACCGACTGGAGGCCATACGGCCGTATGGGGTGCGATTGAGGTTCATTCGCACGATTGAGATACATTCACACGATTGGGGGCTAGTCGCATGAGGAGTCATGCGACTGAGGGCCCATTCACATACGTGCTCATCCGTATTAGTTTCACCCGCACGAAGTGACCATTCGCATTAGTTCCATTCGCATGGGACTCATCCGCATTGAGTCCATCCGCATGAGGTCCATTCGTATAGGGTTTATTCGCATAGGGTTCATTCGCATGGGGTTCAGTCGCATGGGAGGCCCTACGACTGAAGGGTGCCCATACGCCCATGTAGGGCTGGTGTACCCAAGGAAAAGCGTAGTTTAATTACTGACTTTCGAGGGAGAGTGCAGATGTAAGTCTTGACGTGGAAGTTGCCGTAAGTTCAAGTGAGATGACTGTTGGGGTCTTAGAGGGCATGTTGGGCATGATGATGTTGCATGTTTATGCATGATGTATGTTATGTATGTATGATGATGCCCTGTATGATGATGCTACTGTGTATGTTGATGTTCCTTATTATGATGTATGTTTATCTTTCCCGTGGCTTTACGTGTTATGTTAATGAATGAAACAAAAGTATTATGTAACGTAAAGTGGAAGATAATGAAAGAGGAACATGATGAATGAATGCATGCATGAATGAATGAATGAAAGTAAGAAAGGCTTGCAAGCAAATGTATGGGGTGAGCGACCCTGCTGTCGCAACAGACACGAAACGGGATCCTTGTCATTCGACCTCAGTAATCGTGGCTGTGTGCCATGAAGAGGGTAAAGCTTGACACTGTGATTGACCATTGTATAGAACCATTGTTGCATTCCTTAGGTACTGTGGCCAGAGGTGCAGTGCATCGTTATAGAAGGTCTATGATAGGCCTAGGTCCAGTGTCAGGAACAGGAGGGTATTGCACATGGCAATGGTACACCTAAACTTTACCTTAGGTATTGTGGCCAGAGGTACGATGCACCGTTATAGAAGGTCTATGATATGCCTACGTCCAGTACCACGAAACAGAAGGGTAAGGTTTATGGTTTGATGGAAAGAAAAGAGGTAATGATGAAAGAATATGAATGATAAGAACGTATGATGAATGAACGAAAGTTAAAGAATGAATGAATGAATGAATGAATGAATGAATGAATGAATGAATGAATGATGAAGATAACAATGATATTATCTATGTGTACGTATGATGTATGATCACATGAAAGTAAAGAACGGTTTTAACGAAAGAAAAGTATGTTTTGTTATAAAACTAGAACTCACTCAGCAACGCTGACTTTTATGTGTTTCCAGTTGGCAGGTAGTGGTTGCTGAGGATGGCACGGGGAGGCTACTCAGCTCTTTTGGATGGCATCCATTCATATAATGCTTTTGTGATGTAATGCAACAATGTATTTTGTAACTGATTAACGATATATTATTTTGCGAAAGCCTTTATAATGAAATGAAATGTCATTTTTGAATGTTTCCGCTGCAATGTTTACTCAAGATAAATGAGAATGTATGTTTTATGTGCGATGATAGACCAGCTATAAGCGTCCCGGGAACGGGGCCTTACAGTTACCTGATACCCTAGAGGATTGCGTGATGGAATTGAGAAAGCTTTTGTTCCTGCTAGACCGTTCGGGACAGACTTGGGTGGATAGGCGTACATCATAAGATGAATGAACTGAGACCCAATAAGTCAATCACCGAGTGTTGTAGGAAGGTGGTTTGATCAAACACGTCCGAAAAGAGTTCGGTGCCAACCTACGACGACGGAGCAATGATGAAGGCCTCGCCTTGGAAAAGAGAATAATTCGATTCAGAAAGCAAGGAGAGTGAACACCGAGGTATATGGGACCATCCCAAATGGTTGATCAGGAAGGAACAGTGGCATGTCATCGGGAGCTACCTGATGAGTTAAGTGGAAGTCATCTGACGTTCCATGTATCTTGTCTAAGAAAGTGCTCAATCGATGAAAGTATGATCGTGCCACTGGAGGACACAGAGATGGATAAACTATTCAACTACAAGAGGCAACTGGTGGTTGTTTCTAATAGAAAGGAAGAGAAGGGTTAAGGAGAATGGTGGTTTCACTTGTGTGGAGGCAGTGGAGCCTAAAGGGATCTCAGCCTACGTGTGAGATCAAGGGAGAGGTGAAACAGTATTACCCGCAACTGTTCGAGAAGTAACAGGTTTTGGGGACGAAACCTACATAAAGGGGGTGGACTTGTAACACCCGGTTATTTTCTTTGAAGCCAAAGAAAGAAGGAAAAAAGAGAAGAAAAAGAAATAAAGTCCAAAGTCAGGGGGACCAAACTCGCCAATGAGAGAAAGCTGGGTGAGTGGAGGTATTTGAAGGGAGAGGGCAGCTGTTGGTACACATGTCCCTAGTTCTAGTCTAGTGAAATCAAATGTAATAGACTTCTATCTTGTAACACGTATGTAAGGTTTAATCATTGTAATGAAAACTCTTCAATGAATGTTTGCTTGATTGCGTAATGTCATATCTATTATTATTGTTGGTTGTTATACGCATAATATGACCATGTTATATAGGTTTACAGTTGTGAGACACAGTTCTGAATCATTAAAGGTTCAAGAATGTGTTTGACTAAGAATCTTATTCAGTCGCACGACTGAACCATGCGAATGGTTCAATCGCACGGTTGAACTAGGAGATTGAGTCAATCGCACGGTTGAGTCATCAGACTGACTCAAGCGTACGAATGAATCAATCGTATTACTCAATCGCACGACTGAGCCAGTCGCAAGGCTCAGTCGCACGAATGAGATCTGTAACCTATAAATACCACTTAATTCGTGGAAAAACAGAACACTTCGAATATTGATAACCCTAGTCGACCCAGAGCGCCCTGTTCGTCTATTCCAACTTCACAGAACGTTCCTGATCATTGCTAATCAATTCTTAACGTTTTCTAATCGTTAGTTTTGATCCGGATTACGTTCTCCCTGATTGGATCGCCAATCAAATAGGATTCCGCACTATTTGATCTGGTATAACTTAGAATCAGTTAGTACTCCGTACGTACACGGTCCTAACAAGTGGTATCAGAGCATAGGCTCTTGATTCTTCGTTGATTCAATCGTTTTTGTGAAAAAGTCTACGTTGTTACGCGAAAAGATCCAATCTTTCTGCTAAAAATCGAGTCTTTACGTGTGCATGTTCTGAAAAATCAGTGTTTTTTCGAGTTTCAGTCGTCTAGGGTGCAAAAACTTGCATTCTAGGTCAAAGTTTGCGAAAAATCTCGTTTTCAGCCGACCCAGTCGCACGATTATCTCAATCGTACGACTGAACCCAGTCGCCCAGTTCAGTCGCCCGATTGGGTCAGTCGTTTATCCAGTCGCCCGATTGAGTCAATCGCCAACTCCAGTCGCCCAGCTGAGTCGTTCGGTCTGTTC
The DNA here is from genome assembly GCA_024085815.1 of Flaveria linearis. Lineage (NCBI taxonomy): Eukaryota > Viridiplantae > Streptophyta > Magnoliopsida > Asterales > Asteraceae > Flaveria > Flaveria linearis. The sequence continues at coordinate 35,062,498 of CM044015.1, forward strand.
AGTCGCCTAAGTATCTCAGTCGCCTGTTCATTCATACGTTTGAGTCCAATCGCATACAGCTAGTGTCAGTCGCATCCCAGTCGTACATCCCAATCGCATTAGCAGTTTAATTCACAAGTTAAATTAATAAAAGAATGGACTCAGAAAATTATGCCATGTCAGCTGGAAAGGACTCGAGGATACAGAACTTGTTGTTACTGGAGAATGAGATAGGAAACCATAACAAGCCACCCAAACTATTGACTATAGAGGACTTTCCACAATGGAGACAACGTTTTGAGATTTATCTTAATGGCATGGATACTAACTTATGGAACTCTATTGAGGTTGGTTATAAAATACCCGTGGGAGCTGATGGTGTTCCTTTGACTTTGAGTGGACTCACCGATACACAGAAGGTTGCCAACAATGCAGAGAAGAAGGCCTATGCTATTTTGACTCAGTCCATTCCCAAGCCCATTTTTCACCAATACTCAGAGCACAAGCAAAGTAAAAAACTGATGGAAGTTCTTGAGAAGAGGTATGATGGAAATTCTAATTTAAAGGCACTGAAAGGTAAAGCGTTGAAGAAGGAGTTTGATAACTTCTCAGCAATTGGAATGAAAGCTTGGATGAAATCATCGATCGTTTCTATCATCTGATGAGTGAACTTCACACTCATGGTGTTAAGACGTCAATGGAAGACAAAGTTTTAAGCTTGGCAGATGGACTATCTGAAAAGTGGGATTCATTCATTTCCACTCTGCGATACAACTCAGTTTTAGAAACCTTGGATATAAATGACTTTATTCTAAAACTGAGAGAGGAAGAAGTGCGACACAAGTACAAGGCAAAGAAGGGTTCTTATGCTCAAGACCCCTCACTCTACAATGTCACTCCTACTTCCACCCCTGCTGCAAAGTCTTCCGGTGCTCCTCTGCAAACAGCCTTCGTGTCCAATGCATCTCCAATTGCTGAACAAGGCTCATCATCTGCAAATGAGTCTCATGGTGCATCTGGAGTTATTCAAAGTCCCATTGTTACTCAGTCTGCAAAGTTGACGACAGAAAATCTGGGAAAAGTAACAGTGGAGGTTGCTAAAGAGCACATGGATCTACTTGCTGCTGTTGTGCACTCTTATGATGGTTTGGTGGTGGGCAAGATTGGTAATTGCCACCTTGCTGATGAAGATTACGAGCAAGTAGATGAGAATGAGCTGGAAAGAATGGACATTATGTGGGCTCTTGCAAGTGCTGTCCGAAGAGCCAAGAAATTTGTGAAGAAAACAGGGCAAAATCTCGTGGCTACTAAAGATACAACCTTTGGTTTTGACAAGTCTAAAGTCACGTGCTTCAATTGTGGAGAAAAGGGCCACTTTAAAAGGGAGTGTTCGAAGCCTAAGAAGACTGGGAACGGGAATCCATTTTCCTCGTTCAACAGGCAAGATAAAGACAAGAAACCAACGTCCACAGGAAGTGATTCTAAAGCTATGGTAGCACAAGGAGATGAAGGACAAGACTGGTCCTTTCGATTCGTGTCTGATGAAGCTAACATAGCGTCTGTGGAGGACTTGAACGAAGACTCAGCAAGTGAAGGGGAAAGCTCAGCTGAGGTTGATACTGCTGATTTGGAAGAGACGTTTGATGCTGTTGATGAAATTGTCCAGAATGAGTTGAATTCAGAATCTGAAGCTCAACCTATGTCTCAGAATGCTTTCATGGCTGGCACGTCGACATCTACACAGGTACAATCTAAAGATGAATTATTTGATAAACATGCTTGTGTTGAATGTGATAAATTTAGGGAAAGCATTGATCTAAAATTTGCTAGGTTGTTAGAACACAACGATAACTTATAAATGACTTAAAACTGTGCTCAGAAGCTAATCGTGTCTTAAAACAAAATGAGAGCAGTTATAAGGAGAAGTTAGATGCGTTGCAGAAGCAACTAAAGGAAACTGAAGTTGTTGCCTTTAACCAAGAAAATGACATTAAATACTACTTAAAGACCATTGAGGAGACTAAAAAGGACAAAGCGGTTTTACAAGTAGAAAATGAGTCTTTGAAACAAAAACTACATAGTTTAGCGAGTTCTTCGCACATTTTGAAAAACTTGGTTAAAGAACGCAACAATGGGGAGGGATTGGGTTACAAGGTAGTTCCACCACCACATGAGATCCTTTTGAACACAAAAAACGTCCAATTAATAACAACCCAATTAAGGATCATGTGGTGACAACTCCTCTGGTTCGTGATCCGGACACAGCAGTTAAGCCTGCTTCTCCGGATGATGATCAGAAAACCTTAGCATCAAGCAAGGTCAATGCTGAGAAACGGTGGAAGCAAATGTCCAAACATCTCTTGGTTTGGAATCAAAATCAAATATTACTCAAACCAAGACATCTAAAACCACTCAAGTTAAACCAGTTAAAAGGGATAATATTCAGCCTCAAAGACAAATTAATCAAAATATTAAACAAGTTAAGTTTGTTAAAGAGGATAAATGTTCAAAGACTGAGACCAAAAGGCCCATTCCTGAGGTTTACTCCCCACCCCACAAGAGAACTTCTAGTCCATTGGAAAGGAGATCCTGCTACTCTTGTGGGAAACGAGGTCACATCTCTTCAAACTATCCTCGTTATCAGACACCTAGGGCTAAGATTGAGTTAGATCATGATGTCAATCCGGTTCCAAAACAGAGATCTAAGACTCCAGTTAGGTCTAACACACCTGCTAGGTCTTATACCTCTCCTCCTCACCACAGACAAAATAGACAAGCCACTGGCAAGTCTGTGATGCCTGAGGTGAAACCAGTTTTGGAACCTAAACCAAAGACACAAACTGTCACTCAATCAAATGTCTACCACAAACAATCTTTCCATAAAGATGGTATGTGGAAGCCTAAATCATCTGAAGTGTCTGATAGCAAGGACAAGTTAAAGGTTGAGGTTCCATCAACTGACAACGGACAGTGGGTCGAGTTCATAATGTGTGATGCCTCTGGAAACCCAAGCCAGTCAAGGCTTGGGTCCCCCTCCTTAACTGATTGTTTTCAATTATGTGCAGGTTGTCCGCTACAGTGCTTCAACAAATACATGGATTGTGGATAGCGGAGCTTCCAGGCACATGACAGGAAACAAGTCTCTTCTTTTCAATGTCAAACAAATTAAAGGGGGACATGTTTCCTTTGCTGGTAACAAAGGAGGATACATTACTGCTCAAGGCGAAGTAGGTAATGAGAAGGTAAAGTTTGATAAAGTAAATTTTGTTCAACAACTAGAAAACAATTTACTTTCAGTGTCTCAGATATGTGACAAGGGCTTCAAAGTTATGTTTGACAACCGAAAATGTTACATACTGAAAAAGGAGATGGAGATTCCAGAGAAGCAGGTTTTGATGTCTGCATCCAGGTACAATGATTTATATGTATTGGATATGTCTAATGCTTCTACCTCTGAGTCTACAGCTCAATGTTTTCTATCAAAAGCACAGAGAAGGAATCCATCTCATGGCACAGAAGGATGGGACACATCAATCACAGGAAGATGAACCATCTGATTCACAACAACCTAGTTGAAGGAGTTACAGTCAAGAACTTCCAACTTCCTGATTTTTGTGTCTCATGCAAGAAGGGAAAGCAGACCAGGAAATCTCACAAGACCAAGCACGTCAACTCAATTGAGATGCCTCTGGAGTTACTACACATGGATCTCTTTGGTCCAGTCAACACAAAGAGTATAGCAGGGGACTGGTACTGCTTTGTAGTCACAGATGACTACTCAAGATTCACCTGGGTGATGTTTCTGAAAGCTAAATCAGAAACGTTTGAATCATTCAAGGTGCTCGTCACGACTTTGGAGTCACTCTACAACCTGAAGGTGAGGAAGATCCGTTCTGACAATGGCACAGAGTTCAAAAATCAGTGGATGGATGCTTTCTGCAAGGAAAAGGGAATTGTTCATCAGTTCACTTCCGCATACACGCCACAGATGAATGGAGTTGCAGAACGAAAGAACGGAGCTTAATTGAGACTGCGCGAACCATGTTAGCTGATTCAAAGCTCCCAGTTCAGTTCTGGAATGAGGCGGTTGCAAATGCCTGCTACACGCTTAATCGTGTGTTAGTAGTCAAAAGGCATGGCAAGACTTGTTATGAGCTACTTCAGAAGAGAAAGCCAAATTTGGAGTATCTGGAACCATTTGGAGCTCCATGTACATTGCTGAAGAAGACTCAGGATGGCAAGTTCAGCGAGAAAGCTGATCAAGGAATATTCTTAGGATACAGCATCCCAGACAAGCGAGTTTACAATAACTCGACAGGTCAGGTAGAGGTGTGGTGCAACGTGGATGTTCAGAGATACATCACCCCTCCTGCTGGAAAAGGTCCATCATCATTCTTCGATTATGATGGCTTTTTCAAATCCTTCAATCTTCCACAATTTGATTCAGAGGATGAGGTTGCTACCCAGATGATGTATGATGTTCTTAACTCACCGAATCTGGATTCAAGCAACATCACACCTACTGATGGTGCCTCAAGTTCCTCAACTCCTGCTCATGACGAGAGTGATGATTCATCAGGTGATGAAGAAGCAGCTGATTCTAACCCTGCGCATACAGCTAATCAACAAAGTGAGTCATCAGCTGCTGAACCAGCTGTGGGAAATCCGGATACTGAACCAGTAGTCACCAATCTGGATTCTGAGGTTGTGGTTCCTACCACACCAGTGACTAGAATCAGTGTGAATCATCCCCCCACGTCTATCATTGGGGACATTCAATCCGGTGTGCAGACAAGAAATCAGCTGTACTCTGCTGATTATGCTGCAGTCATGGAGAAGGGTTATGTCAATGACGGGGCTTTCTCATATTTTGTTTCACAAATCGAGCCTAAATATGTCTGTGACGCCCTGAAAGATGAGGCCTGGGTCAATGCCATGCAAGAAGAGCTACTCCAGTTCAAGAAACTTGGAGTCTGGACACTAGTTGACAGGCCGAAAGGAGTCAAGGTAATTGGTACTAAATGGGTACTAAAGTGCAAGAAGGATGACCAGGGTGTTGTTATCAGAAACAAGGCATGGTTGGTTGTTCAAGGCTTCAGACAAGTCGAAGGAATCGACTACAATGAAGTCTTTGCTCCCGTAGCTAGAATGGAAGCTATTCGTATCTTTCTAGCCTACGCCTCTTACATGAAGATCAAAGTTTATCAACTAGATGTTAAGAGTGCATTCTTGCATGGGGAAATCCGGGAAGAGGTATATGTCAGTCAACCCGAAGGATTCGAAGATCCTTATCATCGGGACAGAGTCTACAAGTTAGACAAGGCTCTGTATGGGCTACATCAGGCTCCTCGAGCTTGGTATGAAAAGCTCTCCACTCATTTGTTGAAACATGGTTTTCGCAGGGGTGTGATTGACTGTACATTGTTCATCAAAGAAAAGGATGGTGACTTGCTTATGGTGCAGATCTATGTGGATGACATCATCTTTGGATCTAGAAATGAAGCTTTGTGCAAAGAGTTCGAATCTGTGATGAAGGCAGAGTTTGAAATGAGTGCAATGGGAGAAATGAAGTTCTTCCTAGGATTACAGGTGGATCAAACACCAACCGGCATTTTCTTACATCAGTCCAAGTATGTGGCGATATTCTAAGTCGCTTTGACATGGAAAATGTGTCTGCTGCCGGTACCCCTCTCGCCACAAATCATGATGTGGCTCCTGATGAGAATGGGGATTTGGTGGATGCCACTATGTATCGTGGGATGATCGGATCTCTCATGTATCTTACTGCCTCGCGTCCAGATATCATGTATGCCACATGTTTATGTTCTAGATATCAAGCGAAGCCAAAAGTGAATCACTTGATTGGGGTGAAAAGGATTTTTCGTTATCTGAAGGGTACTCCAACACTGGGATTGTGGTATCCTCATGATGATGACTTCGAGCTTACTGCTTACAGCGATTCAGATTATGGTGGCTGCAAGATGAATTTCAAGTCTACATCAGCAGGGTGTCAGTTCTTTGGAAGACGGTTAGTCACGTGGCAATGCAAAAAGCAGACCTCAGTTGCTCTATCAACCTGTGAAGCTGAATATGTTGCTGCTGCAAGTTGCTGCTCTCAGATCATCTGGATTCAACAGCAAATGCGAGACTACGGTTTGAAATTTTCTAACACTCCTATTTATGTTGATAATTCTGCTGCCATAGCCGTCACTAAAAATCCTGTTCAACACCCAAAAACAAAACACATCGGGATTAAATATCATTTCATACGCGATTGCTATGAAAAACAATTAATTGATGTGATTAAAATTAACACGGATTTTCAGCGCGCTGACCTTTACACCAAACCGTTTGATAAACCAAGATTTTTATATCTGCTAGAGGTCAACGGCGTTAAAAAGAAAAGTGATGTGATTGCTGAAGAAGCAGATACATAGTCCGACTCGTGTCTATTTGTTTATTTTCCTTTTCTTTCATTTTATTTTATTTTTTAATTCCCATGTCGTATAAAATCCAAAAACACAAAAAGATTTTTTGTTTTAGAATTTTAGGGGGAGATTAGGTTTAATTCAGTATTTATTTACTTACTTAAAAAAATGGGGGAAGGTGAGTAAAGCTGAAAAGGCAAAGACAACAAAACAGGAAATGTGACTCGACAAAATGGAAGATGATAGTACACAGGCATCGAGTTATTTGGAACAACAAAATGAGTTTGAGATCAAAAATGTTAATTAATTTACTGAAAATGTAAAACATCAGAGAAGTCTAAGTCTAACAAAATGGGAAAATGATAGTACGTTTGATTGTTACTGTAATTACACGGAGAAAGTTGATCTAGGGAGGTGCTAGTTCATTATATGATGTGTCAGTAGATTCAACATAATAGACAAGTAGACTTCATTGGTAAACTTAATCTAAACTAAAAGGTTCAATCAACTGTGGGTTCCCATCTTATCACTGGTTAACACAATCAGTTCTTCCGATAAGGGATAACGAGCAAATAAATGCCACCAAAGGTGTGCAAATGACCACAAAAAGAGCAAAAGCACGGAAAAAATGAATACTAGCGTAATCAAGCTGATAACTTATGTTGTTGGTGCGCTATGTGCAAAAGAAAATAAGAAATGCTCTAACAAGGAGATAGGTTGTGTGCCTCTCTGCTGTGCGATGGCACTGACCTGAGGATAAGCATAACCTATATATTCTAGACTTCATTGTTGTTTGCCGCCTCTCTGCTGTGCGATGGCACTGACCTGAGGATTGGCTTCTCTTTGAAAGATCTAAGAATAGTCTCTTCTTGCAAAAATACCTAAAGACCGCTCGAAAGTTCTTTAAGGAATGCTGATTACCATATAAGTGTGGGATACACAAATGTTGTTTGAAATAATATAACTTAATATATTACCAATGTATGTCAAAAGTCTGTGTATGAATTTAAAGTGGACAAGTATACTGACAATCGTCTTGTATGCACCGACTGAAGTTGACAATCTAAGTGTGTTACGTATCATATTAAACATGATTCCCAGTTAGTACTTAGAAGTCTTAGATCAGAACAAACTGTGATATGTCATCATGAAAAATGAAATCAACTCATAATGTTCCAAGTAATGGTGTATATGCTTGTCTGATTCCAAATGAGTCTGTTCCTGATATAATGTCAATGCTGATAGGCTACACAAACCTGCCCTAACAAAATTACAAAAAGATGTTCTTTTTTGTTCATAGTTTAAATTTTATTTATTTCTTAGTATAATGATCATGTCGGACTGTGTATACTGTTATCTGCTAAATGTCACTGAATGTGCTAAATGTTTATCTAAACAGATTGTTTCTGAAAGGATAAAAGGATCACGTCTGAGGTGATCGGGTGGATAAATGGATCACGTCTGAGGTGATCGGGTGGATAAATGGATCACGTCTGAGGTGATCAGTGATTGTTTGTTTTCAAGAGTGATCATGTTTGAGATGATCAAAAGCTAATAATGTTTTATCAACTGTTTAAGGAAAACTATGTGTCAGCAAACGAAATGATTAAGATGGCACAAGTATAGCCCAATCGCACTCCTTCATCATGAGTATGCTTATACGAATGGGCTATACGATTGAACTCAATCGTAAGATTGGACCATGCGAATGAGCCCATCGGACGATTGAAAGTGACCGACTAGGTCAAACGTGCGAATGGAGGTCAGTTGATCGAAAGGACCTTGCGAATGAGTGAATCGTACGACCCAGTTTCAATCGCACGAATGAATCATGCGATTAGTCTCGGTCGTATGTCTTGATTTTGAATCGGCCGAATGAGCAGAGCGAATGAGTCCAGTCGGCCGATTGAACTGAGTCTGGCTATAAATAGCCCCCTTAGTCGATCGCACAAACTCATTCGCCCTAATTCTCAATAGTGTGCCGTTACGCTGCCCGATTTTCTATTGGCCCCTAAAACCTTAATATATTCGATTTCTGACGATTTGGAGTTGTTTCACAGGTACGTTGCGGCAAAATGACATCATGAAGTGTGAAATCTGACTCAAAATCAGATCATTGGTGCCCGTACTTTGAACCGAAACAAAAATCAACCAATAGACTGCCTTAAACACTTAACATGTTAAAACAAATGATTTAAGTAGTCTAAGTACATGATTGCGAGTCTAACAAGCCTGATCTTAATGTCTAATTCGTAAAAATGATAAATCTGAGTTTGAAATGGAACAGTTTTCTACGATGCGACTGGTCTCCCTGATGAACTTCAATCGCACGATTGAACGGGGCGACTCACTCAATCATACGAATGAAGAATACGAATGGGTTGATTGTGTCATACGACTGGACTCCAGAATGAATCTCAATCGCACGATTGAAAGGGACGATTCATCCAGTCGACCGAATGAAACATGCGAATGGATTCATTCGGTCGACCGAGTCAATCGCAGGTTCAGTCTCACAAGTCAACTAAATCGCATGACTCATCATCCGAATGAAAGTCGGTCGCATACATGATCAACCAAATTGAAGTTCAGTCGCATATATGTCCAACCGACTGAACCCAGTCGGTTAGTTCAATCGCACAATTGAATTAGTCTGTTTACCAAATTAGTCAAACTCTGTTTTTCAAGTTTATGACGTATGTTTGCTATTGATTACAGGAATATGGCTAACAGGTGGACTATAAATCCAAAGCACAACATCTGTGCTAACTTGGATTGCACCTCAAGGAATGGAGGAGACTTTTCGGGGATTATAGACTTTTTGAGGAGATCTAGGATTTACCGAGCTATTTCCACACCCTGTACACCGTATCAGTCAGTACATCAGGCATTTTGGGAAGGTGCTACAGTGGACAGATCAGCTGAGCCCTACTGCATACGAAGTTCTATCTTCGGTAGGGAGATTGAGATACGTGCTGCTGACGTCAGGAGAGTCTTAGGGTTTGATGATGATGAGTCTCACCCACTCAAGATCCACCCGCTTACTGTACGTGGATGCTTCTTGAGGATAGGGTACTGTGGGGATATCACTTCAGGTGTGCTAAACAAGAGCAACCTGAGCCCCCCGTACAAGTACTTGGCGCACGTCATCCTGAAGTGCATTGCTTCGCGGAGGGGTGGTTTCGATGACTTATCGGACCAAATTCAGAATGCGTATGTTGCATTGGTCCTCAACCACCCTTTCAGCTTCTCCAACATGATATTTACATACCTGATTGAGAATCTCGAAGCTAAGGGGAAGGGGGGTTTTGTATGTACCCCAGATTCTTACAGCTTATCTTCAACGAGAAGCTGCCCGACCTCCCAAAGGACAAGAGCGATGCTGTGCCTCTTAAGATCATGGATGACACCACCTTGGGAAGGATGAAGGTGTATAGAGGCAAGCAAGTGAAGCCTGCTATGAAGAGACTGATTGGGCATCTGGCCCGGGCTGATTATGTAGCCCCAGGAAGACGCAGGTGGCGTCATGAGGATAGTGATTCTGATTCTGAGATCATTGCTATACCATCAGATGATTCTGATGATGATGACAGCCAGGATGGCGATGAGATGCCCGTTACATCTGGGGGCACCTCCACACATACAGCCCAGCCACCTCCTCACACTGACACTACTACTGCTGGGTTTGTACCTCACTTCAGTCCACCTGATGACGACGAGGACGAGAGTGAGGAAGAGGGGTTGACTCGTAGGCATGGCAGCAAGGTAGTTGCCACTGAGAAGGGAATTAAAGTAGTTAGAGGACAGACAGGGACATCGGGGGCTACACAAACAGAATTAGATCCCGCATACTCCCCTGATGCACCCAGTACACAGACTGCTGCCCCGGTGTCTACGGGAAAGAGAAGAAAGACGATGGCAAGACCGCATGGGAAGCGGGGAAAGCGTCTGAGATTCACCACCACCACCTCTACCAAAGCTACCCCAGTCACTACATCCACCACACCTCAAACCACCACCACTACTGCACCTCCACCTCACACTTACCCATCCACTACCACCACCACTATACCATCCTCTACAGCCTTTACATCCACTCCCATGTACACCACTGCTACCACAACCACCACCACTCACCAATCCCAACCCTCATCTGTTCCCACTAGCTCAGTTATACCACCCGTTTCCATGGTTGAGCAACTTGCTGCACTGAATAGCATGGTGGTCAAGTTGCTAGCCTCCGACGAGGCTAAGTCTGCTCAGATCTTACAGCTGCAAGCACAAAGTTCTACTCAAACAGCTGAGATTGAGAGATTGAGAGAGCTGACCACTGCACAGACCGATCAGATAACCGGGCTGCTTCAGCATGAGGCAGAGACTGAGGCGAAGTTAGGAAAGCTGGAGGCGGCTCACAAAACTCTGTTGCTGAAGCTGAAAAACACTCAGAGTGAGCCCCTCAAGATTGGAGAAGGTGATGGTGATGAAGGTGATGATGATGATGATGAGGATGATGATGACGAGGATGATGATGAAGCTACTGATGATGAAGGTGACAAAGATTCACAGGACAAAGACGATGATGCCGATGAAGGAGACGCTGCTACAGCTCCCTCTGATTCTGAGCAAGAACGAAGAACTAAAAGAAAACAAGATCAGAGGGCCTCTTCTTCTGCTCCGTCTACCTCTCACTCTACAGAAGAACCAGCTCAGATTCAAGGCAAAGTTCAAGATTAGATGTTTATTTATTATTTAAACTTTGTACTTGAAATCTTGTATCAAAGTCTGTTCTATGTATATAAAATTAAAGGTTAAATCAACATCTGTTATGTGCTTAATGTATACTTACTTGTACTGTATTTGGTTGTTGAACAGGTTCAGCTAAACAAGTTGATGAGCACGATGTTGTGCCCCTTCGTCAAATCGATTCAAAATTGACGATGATCCTTGATCTACAAGGGATCGTACAACGATCTGTCAGTTACACTGCTGAAGAGGGGGAGATAATACATGATTTAACAGATGAACAGATTGCTGAACTGTTTAGTCTGAATCCTGACGAGCTGGTGAAAGACGCTCCAGAGGTCGACATAGTCAGTGATGATGAATTACAAGACGTCGATGAATTGGAGATTGAGGACATCACTGCTGATGAGTATCCTCAGTATACTAGCGCCGAAGGCGAAGTTCTCCCAGATGTGGGGGAAACCTTTGACAGCAATATCTTTGATAAAGTGGAAGAGATGACAGCAGCTAAGGCAGCTGCAGAAGAGATTCCTCAGGCAGATGAAGCTGATCGTGCAGCCAAAAAGGAGGAATGGATTGCATGCCTTGAGGAGATGAAGAAACAGCGTGAGCCTACAAAGTCAAATGCCTACACCAAGCTTTACAAGATTAAAAAGCATCAGAAGGTGTCAGGAAAGATTATCAGCTGGGCATACTTTGATGATCTCAAAGCATATGCAGTGAAGAGAGAGAAGGGAATAGAGTATTTCAGATTTCCTCATGATCTGAAAACTCTCCTAGGATTTGAGCTTAATCGTCTAGCCAACTTGAACCTCCTATATGCTGTTCCAGGAAAGATATCAGGATGGTTTGAGCAGGCACTAAAGAAAGAGTACCATACAAGGTGGGTCAACTTTAAACCTCAACAGCCCAGAAGGTTATTTCATAGGACTGAGGTTGACCCCACCTCAGGAAGACCAAAGGTGGTCTTGAGATGGCACCCTCCGCGCACGATGTCGCGTATTCCATTGAGGGAGATGCCTCAGGATTTTGCACCCCATTTCAAATGGTGGTATTATGACTGGCGAACTGGTGAAGCCGTCATAGTTTTGGAGAAAGAAGGAAGGTCGAGACGATAAGGGTGTTTGATCCGATGTGGCTAACCAACTTGTCTGAGTCTGATGTCTATATCTTATTCAAGTGGCCACTGTTTTTTGATACACAGGATATTGTGCAAGCACTGCAGTTCCAACATGTTATACGTATCTGCTTTGCACTGAATATTCATTCTGGGGTCTCGAGAGAAGAAAGGGTGAAAAGATATGAAGAGTTCAAGAAAGAAGTTAAATCTTAGATAGAACTAGGTCCAAGGGGGAGTTTGTTGGTACACATGTCCCTAGTTCTAGTCTAGTGAAATCAAATGTAATAGACTTCTATCTTGTAACACGTATGTAAGGTTTAATCATTGTAATGAAAACTCTTCAATGAATGTTTGCTTGATTGCGTAATGTCATATCTATTATTATTGTTGGTTGTTATACGCATAATATGACCATGTTATATAGGTTTACAGTTGTGAGACACAGTTCTGAATCATTAAAGGTTCAAGAATGTGTTTGACTAAGAATCTTATTCAGTCGCACGACTGAACCATGCGAATGGTTCAATCGCACGGTTGAACTAGGAGATTGAGTCAATCGCACGGTTGAGTCATCAGACTGACTCAAGCGTACGAATGAATCAATCGTATTACTCAATCGCACGACTGAGCCAGTCGCAAGGCTCAGTCGCACGAATGAGATCTGTAACCTATAAATACCACTTAATTCGTGGAAAAACAGAACACTTCGAATATTGATAACCCTAGTCGACCCAGAGCGCCCTGTTCGTCTATTCCAACTTCACAGAACGTTCCTAATCATTGCTAATCAATTCTTAACGTTTTCTAATCGTTAGTTTTGATCCGGATTACGTTCTCCCTGATTGGATCGCCAATCAAATAGGATTCCGCACTATTTGATCTGGTATAACTTAGAATCAGTTAGTACTCCGTACGTACACGGTCCTAACAGCAGCCCTTACCCTCTCCCCACACCCCAAATTCTGCACAGAAGATGAGAAAAGAGAAAAGGGAGAAAGGTTGGTTTGGGTGGATTCAAGAGAGCAAAATCATCGTATAGCGGGTCAAATCGAAGCTCTACTTCTCGATGTTGTTTGTGTGAGTTCTAGGACCCCTTTTTACACGTTTTGGTTGATTTTGGGGTTGGAACACATCTGAAAACCCATTTTGTATGTGTGTGTGTGTTTGACCCATTTGTATGTGTTTGCGTGTGATGCGTTTGGAGTTTGTTTCCGGGATTGTGTGTACTTGAATGGTGTTGTAGTAATCATTCCTAAGGTTTAGGATGGTTGATTTGGGCTTAGAATGGGTTTGGATGAGCTTGGAGGTCGAAAATGGCAGATTGGGTTCGAGATGAACTGCATTCTGCATCAGCTAGGGCTAGGCGACCGAATGGAGGCCATACGGCCGAATAGGGTGCGATTGAGGTTCATTTGCACGATTGGGGGGCTAGTCGCATGGGGAGTCATGCGACTGAGGGCCCATTCGCATAAGTGCTCATTCGCATTGAGTCCATCCGCATGAGGTCCATTCGCATAGCGTTCATTTGCATGGATGTCCATTCGCACGAGGCTCAATCGCCTGGTGTTCATTCACATGGGGTTAGTCGCATGGGAGGCCCTGCAACTGAAGGGTGCCCATACGCCCATGTAGGTACCCGAGGAAAAGCGTAGTTTAATTACTAACTTTCGGGGGAAGGTGCAGATGTAAGTTTTGATGTGGAAGTTCTCGTAAGTTCATGTAAGATGACTGTTGAGGCCTTAGTGGTTATGTTAGGCATGATGATGATGTTGCATGATTATGCATGATGTATGTTATGTATGTATGATGTTGCCCTGTATGATGATGCTATCTGTGTATGATGATGTCCTTATTATGATGTATGTTTATCTTTCCCATGGCTTTACGTGTTACGTTAATGAATGAATGATAAGTATTATGTAACATAAAGTGGAAGATAATGAAAATAGGAATGTAATGAAAGAATGCATGCGTTAATGAATGAATGGAAGTAAGAAAGGCTTGCAAGCAAATGTATGAGGTGAGCGACCCTGTTGTCGCAACAGGCTCGAAAGGGGTCCTTGTCGCGTACTCCGGTACTGTGTCAGTCTTTGGACATCAGTCGGGGGTTTGTTTATCAGGCCCCGGTACAGTATCAGTCTTCGGACATGAGTCAGGGATATTGCATGAGACTAGATAATAAGGTGAGAGACCTTGTGTTGCAACAGACTCGGATAGAGTTCAATCCATGTGATTGACTCGAAAGGGGTCCTTATCGCGTACTCCGGTACTGTGTCAGTCTTTGGACATGAGTTGGGGTTTGTTTATCAGGCCCCGACACAGTATCAATCTTCGAACATGAGTCGGGGATATTGCATGAGACGAGATAATGAGGTGAGCGACCTTGTGTTGCTACAGACTCGGATAGAGTTCAATCCATGTGATTGACTCGAATAGGATCTTTGTCATGTATCCCAGTGCTGTGTCAGTCTTCGGATATGAGTCGGGGGTTTGTGTACAGGCCCCGGCATAGCATCAGCTTTCGAGCATGAGTCGGGGATATTGCATGAGACAAGATTCGAGTAATGAAGAGTAATGAGCGAAGAAATGAATGAATGAACGAATGATGATGAGGATAATAATAATTATTATCAGTATGTATGATGTATGTCAACTGACGAATGTAAAGTACAAGAAGGGAGTAAGAGAAAAGAAAGTAAAAGACAGTGAAAAGTATATACGAAAGTATGAATGAGAAATATAATTATGAAAGAACGAATGTATGAAATGAATGAATGAGAAATGAATGATAAGATGTACGTTGAATGAAAAAAGTTAACGAATGAATGATGAAGATAATAATGATATTATCTATGTGTACGTACGATGTGTGATCACATTCTAAAGTATAGTATGATTGAAAGGAAGTAAAGAACGTTTTAAATGAAAGAAAAGTATGTTTTATTAAAACTAGAACTCACTCAGCGACGCTGACTTTTTATGTATTTCCAGTTGGCAGGTAATGTTGCTGAAGATGGCACGGGGCGGCTACTCGGCTCTTCTTGGATGGCATTCTTTTGTTTAACGTTTTTGCATTGTAATACGAACGAGTGATATTTTGTAATGAACGATGTATTATTTTGCAAAAGTGTTTATTTAAAGGAAATGAAATGTTTGTTTTAAAAGTTTCCGCTACATGATTTTAGTAAAGTTATATAATTATGTGTTTTAAGTGCGATAAATGATCAGCTGTACGCGTCCCGGGAACGGGGCCTTACACTTATGATATGGGTGTTTATGATGTTATGATGATGGCATGCTCTTGTTATGATGCTTAGAATGTAAGAAATAAGCTTAGAATATGTTAGATTGATGATTGGGACTGAATATGATGTTAGTAGTTTGAGTTGGCTGCCCATGCACCTGAAATGCCCATGCGCCTGAAATAGGCCCATGCGCCTGAAATAGGCCCATGCGCCTAACATTCAAATTTGCCTAAGTGTCCTATGCGCCCAAAACCCCATGCGCCCAAATAGTGCTCATGCGCCTAGGATAGGCTGAATTTGGCTAAGTGTCCCAAACGCCTAGATTGCCCATACGCCCAGGCGCTCATGCGTCTGCATAGTGCCCATGCGCCTAGAATTTTACCAAAATGACTAAGTGTTGGGCTATGCCCTAATATTGCCCATGCGCCCAGAACCTTTCCCATGTGCCAAGAACCTTTCCCATGCGCCTAAGTGTTCCATGCGCCTAGAAGGCCATGCGCCTGCATAGTGCTCATGCGCCTAAGACTTAGAATATTTTTCTGAATTTTGGGGAAAATGTAAAGTGTAGGCATTGACTTGGGATGTTCCCGGGGGTAATGAAAGTTGACTTATGATGTTATGCGTGATATGATGGATGAAGTTATGTCATGTATGATGATGTTATGCTTATGTATGATATGTTTCCTTATGTTCCTTATTATGTATTATTGTGTGACCTACGTGTTATGAGTATGAGATGAACGTGAAGTATTATGTAACGTAAAGCGGAAGTTAATATTAATGATATGTGAAACATAAAAAAAGAATGAATTCATGCGTTAATGAATGAACGAATGTAAGAAAAGTCTTGCAAGCAATGTATGGAGGTTCACACCCAATGAAGGGTGTTAGCTCAACTGTCTGTGGGTTAGCTACCCGAAAGGATGCACACTGGGGTTTAATCCTTGTGATTGATCATACGTATGGGATCTTGCCACTTACCCTGGTACTGTGGTCAGGCCACCGGGCATAATGTATGGGAGTCTATTTATAGACTTCAGCCCAGTACCCGCTTTACGCATGATGGTGGGGTATAGCACATGGCATTGGTCCAATGAATTTACCCCGGTACTATGGTCAGGCCACCGGGCACAATGTATGGGAGTCTATTTATAGATTTCGCCCAGTACTCACTTTATGCATGACGGTGGGGTATAGCCCGTGGCATTGGCCAGGAATATGAAGAAGATAAAGTGAATGTACGTAAAGTACGGTAAGAAAGATAACGAATGATAACGATGACGTACGATGATGAATGAATGAAAGTTAATGACGATGATGAAGATAATAATAAGATTATCTATTTGTACGTATGATGTATGAGCACATATGAAAGTAAAGAACGGTTTTAAATGGAAGGTGAAGTATTTTAATTATAAAACTAGAACTCACTCAGCAATGCATACTTTAAGTATTTTCCAGTTGGCAGACAATCGTTGCTGAGGATGGCACGGGGCAGCTACTTGCATTTTTGGGATGACGTCCATTTGTATAACAGTGATGCTTTTGTGATGTATTGTAAATTATGATATTTTATAATAGTTAACTACATTGTATTATTTTACAAAAGCTGTCATTAATATATGAAACGGTTTTTAAGTTATTCTGTTATGGTATTTTAGTAAACTTAAATGAATATTTTATTTCTTATGCGCAATGATTGTCCAACTGTGAGCGTCCCGCAAATGAGGCCTTACATATATATATACATATATATACATCTATATATACATATATATATACATATATATATATACATATATATACATATATATACATACATATATATACATACATACGTATATATACATATATATATACCTACATACATATATATATACCTACATACATATATATATACATATATATACATATAGATATATGTATATATATGTATATATATAGTATATATACATACATATATATATACATATAGATACATATATACATATATACATATATATATATGTATCTATATGTGTGTATATATATATGTATATATACTATATATATATAATATATATACATATATATATATATATATATATATATATATATATATATATATATATATATATATATATATATGTATATATATATGTATATATAGGGTAAGGTTCAAATGAGAACCCTATGTTATTGCGAGAACTTGCTAGAAACCGTCAAGATCAATAAAAATCATAATTTTTTTATTGCAATAACATTATTGAACATATACATGATTATGATATTTTATGCATATGTATGAATTCATAAGTGTAAACAAGTTTACATTAGTGTAAGTTTTAGTTACAATTTTAAATATATGTGTTTTTTTACAAAACTTACACCAATGTAAACTTTTTTAAACTTGTAAATTTACACATATACATAAAAGATCATAATTTCTAAATGTGTAATAATATTATTTAAATAAAAGAAATAATGATATTAATTATATTGATGGGTTTTCGCAAGTTCTCGCAATAAAAGAGAGTTCTCGCTTGAACCTTTTCATATATATATATATATATATATATATATATATATATATATATATATATATATATATATATATATATATATATGTATATATATGTTATATATATATATCTATGTATATATATATGTATATATATATATGTGTATATATATATATGTATATATATATATATATATATATATATATATATATGTATATATATATATGTATATATATGTATATATATATATATATGTATATATATATATTATATACACATATATGTATCATACATATATATAGATGTATATATATACTATATATACATATAAGGGTTCCTAAGAAAACTATAATTTACTAAAAAACTAAGAAAACCAAATCTAAACCATTGATCTATTTGATCAATGGTTGATATAGCAATGGCGTTAAAGTAATTAATCCAAAATTAAAGGAGATTATATTAATGATATAAGGGTAAATTTGGAAAAAAATAGTTTTAAAAACATTCACCAAAATTCCTACATTGTCTCTTCTCTCTCCTCTTTCCTCTCTCACAAAATATGTTTTGAATAATCTAACAGCTGAATCATCTTCATATCCTTCATTTCATCAATAATTCACTTCATCATCATCGTTTTTCAAAAAAACTATCAACAATGATTAGGTGCAAGCATATGTAAACATGCTTACGTATACGTAAACACATAACCAACTTAAATATGTATACTGCAGCCATATGTAAACTTGTTTACATATATATAAACACATAACCAACTAAAATATGTATATGTTAGCACGCTTGTTAACCTGCTTACGTATATGTAAGCACATACTAGGTATATGTAGCTTAACGAAGATGAAGTGAAAAACATCATGGTGGCACTACTCGCCACCTTACGTATATGTTAACACTTAACCAACTTGATTATGTTTATGTAAGAATGCATGTTAACATGTTTACGTATATGTAAGCATGGTTACGTATATGAAACTTGATATACATAACAATCATGAAAAAGGAACTAGAGCATAAGTTTTGAAAAAGAAAAATATTCAGAGTACATATACTTTATAATCTAAAAGACGATTAATATAAGAAAAGAAGATGAGTTACATATATAAATAACCTAACTTACATATACGTAATCAACATTACAAAAAGTAATTCATAATCTAAAAACTAGAAAACAATAACTTGAAAAAAATTCAAACAAACCTAACTAAAAACCGATGAATTCCACCTGAGATCATCTTAAATTGTGATTCAATTGAACACCACAATAGATCTTTTGATGCTAACGGGTTTGAATTAATTGATGGTTTCTTGACAATGAAATCTTTTTGGTTTGATGTTCACATCATCATATCAATGGTTTCTAGATGATGTCGCTCTATCTCGATGATGATAGCCCTCATTTATCCATTATCATCTTCAGTACTATATGTTGATATTTTGGAAGAAACTCAATCATTTTCATAAACTGTGATGTTGTAACTGAAAGGATAAGCATCAAATGCAGAGAAACAAATATGAGCAAACTCTTCAACAATTTAGATAGTTTATATGAAAGCTTGATTTAATAGAAATGGAGTTGATCAATTGATTTAAAAGAGATCTGGAGAGGAGAGAATCAAGGGATTTAAATTGAAATAGATAATTACCGTAAACAATAAGGTGAGAAATTACTCAAGTGCCCTTTTGATAAAAAAATAAATTAAGATATTGGTAGGATTCATCCTCTATATACATAATATACATATATATATACTATATAACATATATATACATATATATACATAATATATACATATATACATTATATATATACATATATTACATAATATATATATGTGTGTGTGTGTGTAAACGTTCGTAACTTTTTTCACGATATTATTTTTACAATTATGTGATGGATCTGGTTTTCTGGTTTTCATAAGATATTGGTTTCTTATATCCTCTATATACATATATATACATATATATATATACATATATATACATATATACATATACATATATATATATACATATATATATATACATATATATACATATATATACATATTATATATAGTGTGTGTGTGTGTAAAACGTTCGAACTTTTTTTCACGATATTATTTTTTAAAAAAATTTCACCATGAATTTTATTATTTTTTATCTTTCTAACGCATACCATATTGATATACATTTTTCTAAAATTCATCCACCCATTATTTACACATGTGTAAATCAAGTATTAACATGTGTAAAACGAATTCGTAAAAAAACAAGTTTTTTGTTATTTTTAAAATTTTTATTTTATTTTTTTATAAAAGGGGATACGAGGGAAACATTTGTGTTTTTACTTATTTTACTTATATGTTATTTTTTATTTTATAATTTTTATTATGTTTTCGTTAATTACTATCTTATTATTGAAAACTAGTTGCTCATATTGGTTATTAGAGTTCTTACAAAAAGAGTGTTCATTTGATTCTGCCCTGTATATATAATCTATTATATAATTTTTCCATTTCAATCCTGTAACACACGAGTACTTAATGTAGATATAATAATAGAAAAACAATTCACTTTCACTGCATTTATGATTCAAATCAATAATATATCCTTCGCTCTTCGGTTCCTCTCTCTAAGAAGAAAGTAGTTGGTTTTTGCGTTATGACTTCACGACTACATTTCGATTGAAGTGGATTTTGGTTGTTACTAATCGGGACGGGCTGGTGTTCCTAATGATCCCACTTCACACTGATGGACTCGTCATCACACCTTCGTCCCCTAAGATGATTGCAAGATAAACCTTGAAGATCTTTTAATACAAGTAATTATATCATGGTTGAGATTTGAGTGTATAAGAGGCTCTATTGCTTATATAAAATTTGCTTTCCTGAATTTCTACAAATTTTTTGTTTATAGAATATAGGGTTATTAGATTTTAATAAATTTCAAATTTTATATATTGATCAGGGTTAATCACAACTCAAAAAGTGTTTACAGACACTCCCAACATGCATAAATAAAATATATAACTTTATAGATAAATTTAATAGTTGTATAAGTTAGTCGTAAAAAAGCAATTTCTTTAGTTTAAATGCGCTGAATGCTTTATTATTATATGTTATGGGAAATAAATAATACACTTTTAAATAACAAGATACACTTGATTTATTTCAAGTCTTCAAGAGTCGATCATAATATCTCTAAATGCCCATTACGGATAAATGTGATTGGTTTCATGTGTTTAAACAAAACTCACCTATGAATGGTTTTCATGGATATACACATGGATGTTCAAGCTTGAAATTAATGTGATAACCAATAACATCAACTATAATGATCACTAAACTTAATTATCATTTGTTCACATTCATGTATTATGAATTGTTCACCAAGTATGATGATTTATAGGTACACGGGGGTCCACATTCAGATAATATAGATCTAACGTACGAATATTTTAGCTACCAACATTTCACATTCGAATAATTTGATTTCACATAGCAAATAGTAATATCCATAGCGTAACAACAATTCTAAGCCTTTAGTTCATTTGAAAATAAACAAACCAATTGTTAAATTCAATTATTAACACACTTTTTCTATTTCTATTTTAAATTGAAATGACGATACACAGAAGAATTTTACAAAACATATCCCACCACAACGTACGATGAGAAAACACTAGTTATTTAATTTTTTTAGTCTGGCTATTCTTACTGTTCTCCAAATGGATACCTTTTGATAAGAAAAATCTTATGGATGATCTTGATTTTGAGAATTGATAAATGAATTCACTTTCGACTTCCCCACTTCGAGGCAATGCTTTCATATCTCATGTTTGTACAAAAATACTCCTGGCACGGGTCAGGTTGACGTGGAACATGACATAATAGGTCAGAAAGAGTTCTACCCGAACACGTATGGGCCGAAACGAGCCCTTTTTGAAAATGGACAATTTGGCATAACGATACAGAAACAGATAAACCAGTTATGTTAATGCCAGAATACGAGATACAATGTCTCGTTCCAAGTATTAACCTTGCATTTAGTTTATCCTTCAGTTCACCATCCTGCACAAAGCCAAAAAGATTTGACACGTATGTTTTCACATTTTTAAAACAAAAAATGATATAAAATGATAAAATGAGAAATCGAAGATGCAGAAACTCACTTGATGCATACTGAGAATGACGTCTGCTCCGAAGAGTTCTCCACTGATGTATCTTAACAAAATGTCAACCACATGCTGCAAAACATTACAAACTAATTCAGACAATCAACATCAAAATAGATAAAGATAATTCCATCATAAATGGCATTTGCACCACAAAGCATTATAAATTTTGTTGCAATTATCCAAGAAATACCATATAATCAGCAACTCAAAAACAAACACACATTAGATAGTAACAGCATAAACCATAAAGCAAACAAACAAACCAACCCAGTATATCCCACTCAGAGCAGAGTCTGGGGGGTTAGGTAGTGGCAAGTCTTTCCTCTATCTGGGTAGGTAGAGAGACCGCTTCCAAAAAGGCCCCCGACTCGATCAACAAAAGCAATAACGATAGCATGGCAGCAAATAATATATCATACAGCACACAACATACACTTAAAATCACCAACAAATTAAGAAAAAGATATAGCAAACATCAGAGAAGCGGCGCGTTTCACCTATAGAGGGCAGTTGTGAACTGCTTACACCTTAGGCCCCGCATCAAGTCTACCTTACCCTTCCTAGCTACAGATCCTACTAAAAGTCCTTAATTTTAATCCTACGCCTTCACTCGCTCCTATCCTCGATCATGTGCTCAGAGAGATGCAAATGTACCATATCTCGCCTAATTAACTTGTCCCAAGTCGGTCTCCCTCTACACCTCTTACCCTCTAAGAAGATGTTCTCTACTGCTCTAACGGTGCTGACATAGGTCTCCTCTTCACATGCCCACACCATCTTAATCTTCCCTCTCGTATTTTATCTGCGATACAAGCCACCTCTAACTTCTGTCGAAACACTTCGTTTCTTATCCGATCCAGTCTTGTGTGTCCACACATCCACCTCACATTCGCATTTCCGTTACCTCTATTTGTTTCTCGTGCGCTTTCTTTATTGCCCAGCAGTCTGTTCCGTATAACATAGCTGGACGAACTGCCACTCTGTATAGTTTTCCCTTTAGTTTCGCTGGAAACCTCTTATCACATAGAATCCCTGATGCTGCCATCCACTTGCACCATCCTGCTTGAACACGGTGAGCTACATCGCTGTGTATCTCTCCGTCGTCCTGTAGGTACGAGCCCAGGTATTTAAACCTAGTTGTTCTTGGGACCGCCATACCCTGGACACTGATTTGGGTGTCCTCTTCACCCTCACCACTAAAATTGCAATGCATGTATTCCGTCTTAGAGCGACTTATCCTTAACCCTCTGCTCTCTAGTGCTTCTCTCCACTGTTCTAGCCTGTCGTTAAGCACCCTTTTAGATTCTGATATTAAGACAATATCATCCGCAAATAGCATGCACCACAGAACTGGCTGTTTTATAGACTTGGTCATCTCGTCCAACACTACTGTGAAGAGAAATGGGCTCAGTGCCGATCCTTGATGGAGTCCCACTTCTACGGGGAAGGGGTCTATGTCTCCGACTGGTGCTCGCACACACGTTTTTGCTCCGTCATACATATCCTTGATTATTTTGATATACCTCTCTGGTACCCTTCTAAGTCGTAAACTTCCCCAAATGAGTTGGCGCGAAACACTGTTGTAGGCCTTTTCTAGGTCGATGAATACCATATGGAGGTCCCTTTTCTTTTCTCTATATTTCTCCATTATCCTCCTTATAACATGTATGGCTTCTGTTGTAGAACGTCCTGGCATAAATCCGAATTGATTTATCGATATTTGAGTTTCCCGTCTAATTCTCGTGTTAGTAACTCTTTCCCATAATTTCATCGTGTGACTCAATAGCTTTATTCCCCTGTAGTTTTCGCAACATTGGACATCTCCTTTTTCTTATATACGGGAACTATGACACTGGTTCTCCACTGGTCTGGCATCTTCCATGTCTTAAAGATAGTGTTGAATAGATCTGTTAGCTATTGGAGACCCTCATCTCCCAGGCATATCCACACTTCAATCGGTATGTTGTCTGGCCCCACCGCTTTGGCCCTTCCCATTTTCTTCATAGCTCTCGTAACTTCGTCAACTGTGATGCTTCTACATAGCATTTGTTTTGTTGCGTTGTTTGAGCTGTTTTATGTATCTCAGTTTGTTGATTTGGGTTACTTATGTTGAAAAGGTTATCGAAGTACGTTTTCCATCTCACCTTGATGTCTTTCTCCTTCACCAAAACCTTTCCATCCGCAGCCTTTATAAACTTCACCATTCTCAAGTCCTGTCTTCTACTTTCTCTTGCCTTGGTGGTCATGCTCTCCTTCTTTCGTCTCTAATCGTTTATACATCGTCTCATACGTCGTGTTCTTTGCCTCTGACACCGATTTTTTCGCCTCTCGCTTTGCCTCCTTGTATTTATTTTTTAGCTCTGCGCGTTCTTCCTCATTGTTACAGCGTATAAGCTCTCTAAAACTTTGTTGTTTAATTCTTATTTTTCACCTGTACATTTTCATTCCACCACCAGGATTCCTTATGGCCGACTGTCCTCTTTGATGTAACTCCAAGAGTTTCTTTCGCTGCTTGAACGAGTCTAGTTGCCATAGCCTCCCACTTTTGATTTGTGTCTTCCTGTGCTCCAGTCTGATTCAGTGGTATGACCTTATCTCTAAAAATAGTAATCTTTTCGTCTTTGAGCTGGCCCCATCTGATCGTAGGCCTAACTCTCTTGTTTTGTTGTACAATTGGTCTTTTCATGCATATAACCGCCACCACCATGTGATTTTGCGACACAATTGTCTGTCCCAGGATTGCCTTACAGTCCTTCCACGAGCTACGATCTTCTCCCCTCATCAATAAATAGTCTATTTGCGTGTGTCTCCCGCCGCTGCTAAACGTGATTAGATGCGAGTCTCTTTTCTTAAAAAACGAATTTAAAATGCCTAGGTCATGCGCTACTGCAAAGTCAAGAAGCTCCTTACCACCGTCATTCCTAAGACCATACCCGAAGCCTCCATGCACCAACTCGAAGTGCTCATTATCCTTACCTATATGCCTATTAAAATCTCCTCCTATGCATATTTTTTCTTCTCTAGGTATGTCACCCATAACGTGATCTAAACTCTCCCAGAACTTCCTTCTTTCTGTTTCCCCTAGTCCAACATGTGGTGCATACGCACTAACTACCGCCACTACTTCATCCCCTATTACTATTCTTAACAGCATAATTCTATCATCGTATCTTCTCACCTCCACTACATTATCCTGAAGTTCCTTAGCAACTAGAAAACCTACACCATTTTTTATTCCATCTGACCCTGAATACCATAGTTTATAACTATTGCACTCTTTTGCTTTCCCACCCCGCCATCTAGTCTCCTGAAGACACGCTATCTGGACCCTACGTTTTTTCAGCACATCAATTAACTCTAGTAACTTACTAGTTAGAGTTCCTACATTCCACGATGCCACTCGTAATCTAAAATCCTTTTTCCCTGAAGTCGCACATCTCGTCACCGAACATGATCTTGGGGCAGCATAAAAGCTCCTGCTATCTATTATACTAGACAGAGTCCACTAATACAACCGATAATCACGGAAAACACCTTAAAAGGAATCGCAGTACAAGTAAAGCACAATCAAAAGCGATCCAACCAACGAGGGACCCACAAACAAATCCAGAAACAAAAATAAACCAAATTACACGAACAAGTAGCTATTTAAAATCAGAATGCAGGTACCCCTAACCCGGCCAAACAATCTAAACTAAACTAAACTAAATTAAACTAAACTAAACTAAACTAACAGATATAAACTAAAGGTATAATTAAAGATATAATGAAAGAAGAGTAAAAACAGATATGCAAACCCGAGATGGAACGATCTCACCCAATGTACACCCAATTTAGGGTTCTTCGACTATGCTGCTGGTACTGGTCAGGGTTTTCGCTGACAAGTGGAGGCGGTGGTAGGTAGGGTTAAAGGAGGTAGCTGCTGTGGTGGCTCCGGTGGTGGTGGGGGTCGCCGGTGGTGGCGGTGGTGGCGGTGGTGGCTAGGTGGGTGAGGGTGGACACTGGTGGGGGCGGTGGGTGGCTAGGTGGGTGGGAATGGACAGCGGTGAAGGTGGTTGTGGGTCGCCGGTGGTGGCGGTGGTGGCTAGGTGGGTGGAGGTGGACAGCGGTGAAGGTGGTTATGGGTGACGGTGACGAGGTGAGGTGTCCGGTGGTTGGGTGAAGGCGAATGCAACGGTGGTGGCTGACTGCGGGGGAGGGGGTGGGTAGGCGGTTGCGGTGATGGTTGTGGTGACCAGTGGTGGTGGGGGTTAGTGAGAGGGAGCAGAGAGCAGAGGGTGAGAGAGCCGTTTAGAGAGAGAGAGAGCAGAGAGAGAGAGAAGAGTCAAACCTTACGAAGATTACCGGTGGTGATGGTGGTGACCGGTGACCGGTGCCGGTGGTAGTGACCGGAGACTGGAGGTGGAGAGATGGAGCAGAGTGAGAGAGAAGGAGAGAGAGCCGTTGAGCAGAGAGAGAGGTGTAGCATAAACCATAAAGATGATACAAAATCTTAATTGGCACTATCCCTACACCATTCACTTTACTAATAAAGATCTCAAAAAATAAAATAAAATAAAATAAATAAAGTGACTATATAAATAATAGCTTGTCATAATCCAATAACAAGATATGACCAGCCTTATTTTCATATTTATATCACAAGGGTAAGTGCATAAGACCTGCACACAAGAAAAATATATATTCCTATCACATGTACCCATCAACAAAGAATCATAGAAATTCACGTGGTCTTTAAAATTGGCTTTAGAATCTAAGCACAAGTAAATCTATAGCAGCAAAGATAAACAAGATCATCAGAACCCAACACTGCCTTCATGTCAACATACCAATGGGCACTTCAACACCAGCCAAATCTTCAAAGAAAAACAAACAATGTCTATCATTAATTTTGTTTCTTTATTCAAGATGAACACTTACTTTTAATTAAACGGATTGAATCAAACGTAACTGGTAAAGTTCCCAAAACAAAACGAAGAAAAATAAATTCCAAACAAAAAGCCTAACCAAAATCAACTAGCATAATTTGATAAGCAACATAACAGGTAAGGACTAATGACAAATGGAATTAATTACTCTAACAAATAAATCAAAAGAGAAACCTGATTAGGAGATGGTTGAGAAAAGACTCGATGAACAATGCTGTAGTGAGGAAATCTGCAATTTGCGATAGGATGAACACGACCTTGGATTTGAATATGAGAAGCAGATTTCAATGTTGTAGTCACTGACCGGTTAGGTTTTTTATATCACCCATTCTAACCCACTACTTATTTTAGTTCAGCCCATTCTGACCTGCTCAATAATTATTTTTGGCCTTTGATCAACCCACCATGTGATAAATACCCAAAAGGACCCAAATTGAAATGCATGGTTTGTTTTACCTGTTTTAGGTGAGATATCAGCAATCTTCCTGGAACATTTGACACCATTGTTTGCATCCATAAACATTTTAAGCCTAGCAAAAAATGAGTGAATGGATGGATAATGAATCAATGACCTGTTTAAAAGAGGAGAAAATACATTATGTAAAGTTGCAATCTCAGCAAAAGCAGCGATCAGAGCCTGTAAGTCACCCATATTCATCTGCATAGATAGTTGCATTGTTGTCAGAAGTGGAACTGTGGAAGGAATGTGTGTGGAAGTACCCTTTTTGGGCCATAAGTGGGGTAAACTCACATTAAAAGAATGAGAGCAAAGATTTTATCAAGAGAATGATTAATGGATTCATTCAAGAATCGAGTAATTATATTTAGCAAGCCTGATTGGTTTGTTGAACCGTGTCAACTTAACAAAACCTTTGACACTTGAAACTATCTTTTTTCCTACATAATAAACACTATATCAAGTACTTCGATATGACATTGAATATTCACATAAGTTAAAGCTAAAGAATTAGTCCCAGGGTATGAGAATTACCCAATACAGTCTTTTGCCCATATCTTTGACAAAATCAGACAGCTGAGATATTTTCCAATCTACAATTTCAGATCTCTCATGACTCCAAGATTCTTTGTCTCATTGGATTTGATAACTTTCTTCCTTTTCTAAGCATCAAATCACGTACCGTCTTAGCTTCATGTAATTGTTTTCTTTAAGCAACATGTGAAGCAACCAACTACCATTATATCGACTTGGTAAATAATTATGGGAAATCATATCTTCACAAATACTCAATGCTTCATTGACCAGACAAGAAGCACAAAGACTAATAAGCATGTATTCGTAAGCAATTTTGCTAGGAACAAAACCTCTCTTACACATTGCATGTGAAAGAGATAAGGCATCAAGCAACCTCTTGTTCTTACAAAACCCCTTTATCAAAATATTATATAAAATTCTATCAGGAAAGCATCCATCAGCATTCATTCTGTTAAACAACCCAACAGCAGCATCAATTTCACCTACTTGAATATGTCCATTGATTAAAATTGTAAATGTTACCTGATTGGGAATCACACCTAGTTTTTCCATTACATCTAGTTGATTATATGCTTCCTCAAACTTTCCCATCCGACAAAGACCAGATAACATACCGTTATACAAATACAAATTAGGCATATAGAAACTATCTTTAATTCCTCTAATTAGTTTCATTGCTAATAACTTCAAATCGTCATGAGTTGTTATGGAAAATTTTGGATCATTCTCCATTATAGATGAGTTTGATGAAGCAGATGATACAGATGTTCCCTTTCTTTTAGAGATTTATTATGGGTATCATGCCTTATACCATTGTAATATTGAAGATTCCTGCAAAAGCCACTAATCAATGTGATGTAGGTGATATGATCACACTCTATATGACTTCTTTCCATCAAAGAAATTAATCTAAATGCAAATTCAAGTTCCCCTTTTCTTAAAAAGTGATCAATAAGGGACGTATATAGCACTTTATTTGGCACAAAACCATCTTTTAGCATACTTTGAAGATACATCACACCCTTCTTCATCATATTTTTCTTAACAAATCCACTAATCAGTGCTGAGTAACCATGTGAATTCGGTTGTATCCCATGCTTTATCATTTGATTAAATAATCTATCAGCTTCAACAGCCTGCCCATATTTGGAGTACACATTTATCATTCGGAAATACAAAGCGTCATCAGGATCTACACCACTTTCAACCAACTTTTTAAACATACCATGTGCATCAAAACTCTCCTCTCTCTGCCTAAACAATCAATAATGCAATCATATATAGCAACACTAGGCTTCATTCTCCTATCATCCATTAAA
Organism: Flaveria linearis; assembly: GCA_024085815.1. Classification (NCBI taxonomy): domain Eukaryota; kingdom Viridiplantae; phylum Streptophyta; class Magnoliopsida; order Asterales; family Asteraceae; genus Flaveria; species Flaveria linearis. The sequence goes on from CM044015.1 coordinate 35,091,929, forward strand.
CAAAGAACATTAAAAGCAGATGCCAGGTCATTCTGTTTACAATGTTCATTAACCATTACCAAAAAAGTTGTGGAGTTGGGAACCATACCCATACCCTCCATGAGTTCTATTAGGGCACCAGAATGCCCAAAAAACCCTTCTTGACCAAAACACTTGATCAATGAGTTATAAGCTGAGATCAAAGGCTGAAATCCAAGATTGATCATGAAAACTACAGAACGCAAAGCATCATCACTTTCCCCTCTGAGGCATAATCCAATAATGTATATACTATAAGCCATGTTAGCCAAACGTGGCCTAAGTTCCGCTATTCTGCCTAAAAGATGGTCAATTTGACGTTGAATGCTCTCAGTAGATCCAAAAGAAACAGATGAATATAAGGGGTCAATGCCACAACCATATTTAGCAATTGCAGTCAAAAAATTGAGTGTAAGATGAAGTTCATGCCCTTTTGGGCACTCTTTCATTAGTTTAAAAAACATGACTTGATCAGGAATCACTCTAGAATCAAGCATCTTTCGGTATACCTCGTCAACCTCCACCCTGTTTTCTTTATAAAGTGCGGTGATGATGGGTGTATAACAATGCACATTGGGTTTCAAGTCTCTCCCACGCATGCTACTCAGCAGCGCCAAAGCAGAATCAACTTCATTTTCTCTACAAAATTTGTTGATTATAACTTGGTAAGTTAGCAAATCAGGTTCAAGTCCCGATTCAATCATGTCCCCAAATAAAACCCATATTTTATGAAAAAATCCAGAAATAACAAGCCCTTGCATCAATGTATTGTAACTATAAGTATCTGGCTGACAACCCATCTTGAGCATTTTATAAAACAATCTCATCCCCATTTTTAGTTTCCTATTCTTACAGTAACCGTTAATAAGACTAGTGTACATAACCTTATCGACATAAAAACCGTAGGATTCCATTTCTGTACACAACAACTCAGCTTCTTCAACTCTCTCCATCTTACAAAAACCAAATACAAGGGACTTCCACAAATGACATACGGGCGGCACACCTCTCTCAATCATTATATCAAACACTTGGAGGCCTTCATCAACATACCCTCTAGACGACAACCCAGAAACCAGCATATTATAACACGAAACAGCAAGTAAAATCCCAGCATCATTGATCCTAACACAGTACTCATATGCATCAAAGAATCTATTTTCCTCAAACACCTCCCCAAGAAACTCAGAAAACGCTCTTACGCTAGACGATGACTTCAACCCAACAAGCTTCTGAACATGATCATTTTCCTCTTTACGCTTCCCCAATTTGCAATAGCAAATCAACATAGCACCCAATAATGAAGCATCAGGCTTAATCCCTCGTTTCAATATCCTATCGTTATACAAATCTTCAGCTATCCTGAATTCACCAGCATTCACAAGTCTACCAATGAGGGCAGAATAAAGGGGCAATTCACATTCAAGACCTCGTGAGACAGCAAAATCAATGACGGAAACTTCATCAGTGATGGTGGGGAACTGTAAGATAAGGCGTCGAATAACCCTTTGGGCAGCTGATAAAAGCCCTCGATTAAGTAGGTTTTGAGCAAGCGAAAAGCACAGGGCTTTATGATCTTGTTCACCAGGGGTGATTTCAGGTGGGGTTGGGGCGTCAGAGAGGACTAAGGGGCTCGTAGCAAATGATTTGGTGATTGAATTGAAGAGGGAGATGAATATTTGAGGTTTGTGATGAATACGATTACGATTAATCATGCTTCCATCTGGTAGAAATGTGTGGTTCTGTGATCTAACTGAGGGAAATTGAGTGAATAGCAGTGATGAAATTGTGAATGTGAAAGGATGAAGTGAAGTAAAAAGGATGAATTTAAGAAGATGAAAGAGATATGGAAGAAGAAGAAGACGAAGACGAAGAAGCTGACGGCGAATGTACCGGAAAAGGGGAAACACCGGCGCCGATCAACTGTAAAACCCTAGAAATAAAATTGAAGTGGATGGCGGGTAATATACTTACTAGGGTGTTCAGAAAATAATATCGACTTGAATCAGATTTTTAAGATTGGTCAACACCAAATTATATTTTGAATTTGTTTGGTGTATAGTAAGAAGTGAATAATCTAAAAAACAATTACTATTATGATTTTGATATATAGGTAGCGAGTAGTGCTTTGATATATAGGTAGCGAGTAGTGCTGACAAAACAGATTTATCGTATTTAACATGTTAAAGATGACGTATGTAACACACGTATCAAAAATGAAAAGAACTTGCTTAACTACTTATATTTAATGTCTATACATTTTTTATCTGTTTTTTACGAACCAGGAATGAGAAATAATGGAGTGTGGCCTCCTAATCTTATTATTATAAAAATGTAATAGAATAAATAATATATTTTTTATTAAAAAGGTTTAATCGTGTTATAAACAGGTCGAGAATTATCAGCCCTAGTCACGAAAAATATGATACGAGACCCAAGATGTATTGCATTTGTGAGGAAGATTGTGGCAGGTCTACCTATGATGATTGGTTAACATGACAAGACTATATAAGATGCATGTTAATTAAGGACAACCATCCACATCATCAACAGTTGCCAACAAGATGGTGGTTGTGTCATATTAGGGCTCACTACTTTTTGATATTTAAAGATAACAGTAAGTTATAGATATAAAATGAAGATTGGGAATTGACGTATGTATTCTTTTACGCTCTTACTCGTTATTATTCCTCTCTAATATACATACTTATTTTTAGGTTAGATGATGGTTACATGGAGACTTCTGAGTTCTCTTATGGTGGTGAAGCTAATGACAGTATTTTTTTTGAAGAGGTCAATCATATTAAAGTGCTTCAAGATCCATATCATGAGGGCATATTATTCAACGATAACAAGAATATGATTCACTTATGGTGTCATGTGCAACAGACAAGCAACTCTTCAGGTTTTATCTTGGAGCACAATGGCTAACAATGTTAGAATTACGTTTGGCAACGATTACACATTGATCCCTCTATAATTAAGCAATCTAAGATTCTTTTTATTTCTTATGTTTCCCAACACTTTTCCTTTGATCTTAACTTTATCTATAACCCATACTATACCTATTATTGTTTTTCTATCCAATATTACCAACAACCTCCTCCATTATTATTTTTATTTTGTTTATTACACAGCCTCAAGCAATACACCTAAAATCCTAAGGATTGAGCATCAAAAGCTACTAATGATATATGAACAATGTGAAAGGGAAACTCAGTTGGTAGGATTGAGAACATATCTTAAATATAGAGATACGACATGTTATTGCTCACTAGACCATAGGAATGTTTAGGAGGTGGAAGTACCTCTAATAGGGATGATATGAGATAGAATGAAACATAAGGGTCTACAACAATATCTATCATCAGAGAGAAGAAAGGTTGTAGAACTTAAACAAACGATATCATATGATAGCTCTGGTATCACAGTTCAAGTTCACAAGCCGAATAACTTTGGGGGATTTTCCATCCAAATTGAATATGACATCCATTGTAGGAAAATATGACGGATAATATATTAATAATTACTTCAACTTATTTATAAAGGCTTATTAGTAAACAATAAAACATGACAATTAAACTAACTTATTGAATATAATCACATGGCCACATACTTATTTGATTCTGATAATTTAATCCCTAAGAAAATTAAAGAGAAAGCAGAATGAAACAAAAAAGTAAATGAAAAGGGTTGAAGATTGTAAAGAAGAATAAAAAACAAAAATCATGAAGTAAATTAGTTATGGAATGAGATTTCTACTAGAATAAATGTGACATATGTCACCAAAAGGTCCGTCAATTGACGTGTTTCTGTTATCTTATCTTCAATTGGTCATTCCTTATCTTTATAACCTATTCGTGTGGATATCATACTTGCTTGGTTATCTTTTACACTTGTAATATTATTGGTTGCAACGTTATCACTTAAAACGTTTACAAATATCACCACCGACGTCATTAAATATACTATGTTAGATAATATTAACGTCGTTAATAACATCATTTTCAAGATACAAACAACATTAAATACTTCCCTATCATTAGTATAACTAGCCCATTTACGTCGTTTTTCGACCGAAACAAATTTGGGAACTCGGGGGCTAAGTGCATGGACTAAATGTGAAAAATTCCCAAACTAGGGCTGGGTATTACATTCCAGCCCTAGCCTTCATAACTTCTTCTTCTTCATCTTCTTCTTCTTCTTCTTCACCTTTCTTCCTCCTCCTTGCACCAAAACCGCCCCGTTTCGTCTTGTTTTCATCGGTGAAACCTCGGCTACAGCTGAGACTACACGTTTCTAGCAGGTAGACGACCTTGGTCGTCATTTTTGCTCGTTTTACTTCTACGATTTTAGGGTTTCGGGTGCTCGGGTTCAACCCGAGCACATGAGGTCGTGTGGGTGCATGTGTTGCCTTTCTGCATGTGCATCTTGCTTAGATATGTTAGATAAGTGTTTCTGGAAGTCCTTGATGTGTGAAACTCGTGCACGAAGCAGCCGGATGCTGCTCTGCACTTTCTACAGTCGCGAATCTGCTGTTTTCACGACTGAGTCCATGCGATTGAGTGTGTCGTGCGATTGAGTCCATGAGACTGAGTGAGTCGTGCCACTGAGTCCATGCGATTGAGTGTGTCATGCGATTGAGTCCATGCAACTGAGTGAGTCGTGCGACTAAGTCCATGTGATTGAGTGTGTCGTGCGATTGAGACCATGCGATTGAGTGTGTCGTGCGATTGAGTCCATGCGATTGTGTGTGTCGTGCGATTGAGTCAATGCGGATGAATGTGTGCGAATGTGCGTGTGTCGCACGATTGAATGCTGAGTCGCACGAATGGAGGTTCAGTCGTACGAATGAAGCTAATTCTTATGAATGAGGGTTGATTCGTGCAAATGGAGTGTTGAGTCGTGCGTCTGGTCCTGTCATGCGATTGGAGTTGCTGTGTGTGATTTCCTCTTGTGTGCAGTGTGTTTGTCGTGTGATGTTAAGGTGACATCGACACGGTTGCCATTGCTAATTACAATCTTCAAATTAACACTATCAAATTCACTGAAGTTAAACCAAATCGAATCAACTTAACATTTTACAATTAACAACAATCGATTTGTAACACTAATGTTTACTAAGTATTTCTCTAACAACAATGACACTTTTACACAAATATCATCGATAATGGCAACGTTTCTAGTACTTGGATCTACATAAGATCTATTGCGTGTGTTTGTGTGTGTGTTACCCGCGATCGAACCGATACGACCCGACCTGACTAAATATTACTATTAACGTTAGACACATCATTAATGCTTAACTTAACTGTCAATAGGTGTTTGACCGTTCATTGCATACAACATTTGGGAAGCTTTTATCATACATACTTACCACTTAACAAGTAAGTTTCATGGCCCCTTTTTATGCTTATACAATATTTCAACATTTACAAACATGGGGGAAAAGTATGTTCACCCGTTTTCTATGTTGTACAACTTACATACAATTTACATACTTGGAATCAACGTGATACTGTTTTGTGAGTACTTATCTGATACATACATGAGTTGCTGTGTGGTTCTTTCTTACCATTTAATTCCGGTGTTGGAACCGACGGATAGGTATTGGTAGTACTACTGGGTTGACACCCCCACCCTTGACAGATGGTTACTAGTTAGTACTATCACTTTGCCAGGAACGGGCCTTGGGTGAATATATTCCGACAAGTTGTTGTGTGTACGTCATTAGGTTTGGTTATAAAACTCATGGTTATGTGATTTTGCTTGCTTATAACTGTATGCACGGTATTCCACAACAAAAACTATACAGCATCAATTACATGTTTACAATTTAAACCTGCGAAGCTCACCAATATTTTTGTTGATAATTTTAGGCATATCTTTTCAGGTAATAATGATAACTGAAGATCTAGGAGTGCTGCCTTAGTGGAGACCCTAGGATGCATTTTTGAGACTATACAATACTTGACAAACATTCTTTTGCAAACATTGTAGTCTGATTTCATACAATCATTCTTTTGATACTTGTTCCCGGGTTGTGGGAATTACATTACAATGATGTTATTTTTGGTTATGTGAATCATATACAATTTATGTTTATGGCTATGCTGTCGTGAATATTGACTAAACACGACACAAGTCTCCATTTGTGTCGGGTGTCGTCATGACACGCTTTATCATCAAATATTTATACATTGCATCTCTATTGTTAACCATGTGTTATGATGATCCTGTCTCGTCTACATCCCCGTGTTTCCGCTCTCAGCGGGGGTGTGACAGACTGGTATCAGAGCCATTGGTTATAGAGAATTAGGCAATTCACTTGACCTAGACTATAACCTAGGAACCTTCATGTAGAATGCATGCTAGGATTGGCTTGCATCTGATATTACATGTATGTTCCTCTATACTTGTTCTTTGTCTTCATACTCTATACTTGTTCTATATCTCTTTACATGTTCTTTATCTCTATGTCTTGTTATCTGATCATCCTGAGGAAAGTACTATTACTCTTACTCTTTCCTCACGGGATGCCATTTATTGGAATCTTCCACTCGTATGTGCGTCACATTATACCATTAGGTTGGGATACTCCACCTGAAGGGATCTTCACAGATCACGCGCAGCGTCGATCTCGGATATTAAATCCGACCCTGAGATAGTTATGCCTGAAATCCTGAAAGTATGAAGGATAGGCAACTTTTGTTATTCTAGTTGAGATTATGTGCTTAGAATCTATTTGTTATGACAGACTACTATTGGAATACTATTGGCTCATGGACATGAGGACAGTACATGAATCGTGCTTGATGAATGTTGTCAATACTGTGATGTTAGCTTGGGTAGGTGAAGCTAGGGGTGACCATGCAGGGCAAATTACCATTACGGGTGCACACGTAATCGCAATTTGCAGTGCATATGAAGTCTGGCCAATCTTACCCTAAGGTAACGATCATAGTTAGTACAAGCCTCCCATTCTATACCTAAGGACACTAGGATTATAATTCTAGTAATACCTTGTTGAGGATGATAAAACATTACTAACCTCTACTAATACCTACGTCCTATCCTACTTAGAGCCTTCATGGTATTCCAATCATGACATTGGTTTTATTCTCCATAAAACATTCCTCCACTTAGCATTTCAGAAACTATGGAACTGATTTAATTGCTTAGAATGAAAGTGGACTTGGATGATGCTAAGGAAAATCGGATTTCATGTAACCGGTTTAAGCATCATTCTCGGTATATCATGGATGTGGTAGGAACGTTGTGGGGGACCCTATATATAAGCATCGCCGGTATACTAAGAATGTGCTTAAACTGGGCTATGTGATGATCTTGATTGACTGGAGCATGAAATGTTAGAACTTGATGAGTGGAGTTATACGTGTATCTTAAAGTGACTAAAGTTTACATGTTTACTCCTTTTATGATTAGAACAATGCCGCATCAAAGAGTCACCCGCAGTACAAATCGCGAAGGTGAGACCTCACGAGGTAGAGGTAGAGGAAGGCCACCAAGAACAGGTGGTGCTCCCGTAGGCAACAATCAGGGGACTGAAAACCCCGATATAGCTGCCATGATTGCTCAGCAGCTTACCGCCCCGATTCCTACGATAGTGACTCAAGTGAGCGACACTCTTCTGAATCATAATCTCCATAGGGATAATGATACTAACAACGAGCCTAACCAAGGAACAGGGGAAGATACTTGGATTGGCGGAACAACTGGTAATGAAACTGAGGTTGTTAATACAAGACGGGGATGTTCCTACAAGGAATTCATGGCCTGCAAACCCCGAGAATTTGATGGGAAAGGTGGGGCGATAGCCCTGACTAGGTGGCTTGAAAAGATGGAGGCAGTGATTGACATCAGTGAGTGCCTCGACAGTCAAAGAATTAAGTATGCCACGTGTTCACTGCAGGGCAAGGCACTAACCTGGTGGAACACACAGGTTCAAGCTAGAGGAAGAGAGTCCGCAATGCGGATGTCATGGGATGAGTTTAAGGCATTGATTACTGAGGAGTACTGCCCCCTCAACGAAATGCAGAAACTGGAGCATGAATCATGCTATGATGGGGGCTGGGCACGCAGCTTATACTGATCGATTCCATGAGCTGGCGAGACTAGTTCCACATCTTGTGACCCCGGAGTCAAAGAGAATCGAGAGGTACATATGGGGACTGGTGCCTCAAATCCGGGCAATGGTAACATCAGCTTCTCCTCCAACGATCCAGAGCGCAATTCTGAAGGCTGGCGCTCTAACTGATGAGATGGTAAGAACAGGAGTGTTGGGTAGGGGAGCAGAGAAGAGAAAGGAGAAGGGGGGAAACGAGCCGGACGAGTGCCGGGAGGTTTGATAAGAGGGCCAAGACGACCCGAAATTTTGTGACTGTGACTTAGGGCAAGAGAGAGTATGTTGGGCCGCACCCCAAATGTGATAGGTGCAACTATCATCATCCCCCAGCAATGCCGTGCCGGGTAAGCGTGAACTGTAGATGCCCGGGGCATCTAGCGAAAGACTGCAGAGTGGCACCGAACCTGGTGGCACCCATCAACTCGGTTAACCCCGCTGGGAATACCATGGCTTGTTATGAGTGTGGAGGCCTTGACCACTACCAAAACATGTGCCCCAAACTGAATAGGGCACCGGGTCAACAAGGGAATAACCAACAGCAAGTGATGGCCATAGCTGGGAATCAAGGCCCGGCTAATCAAGGGAACGCCGCTCGGGGATGTGCATTTGTCATCGGAGCTAACGATGCTCGTCAGGACCCAAACGTTGTTACGGGTACGCACTTACTCAATAATCACTTCGCATCTACATTATTTGACACTGGAGCAGACAATAGTTTCATATCTTCTGAGTTTGTGCACTTACTTGACTTGAGCCCTAGTAGATTAGAAAATGGTTACTCTGTAGAAATGGCCAATGGTGGAGTTGTTCAGGCTGATGAGATTATTAGAAAGTGCTCCATGATATTGGAAAACCATGCCTTCGACATAAACTTAATACCGTTTGAGCTGGGAAGTTTCGATGTGATTGTGGGGATGGATTGGTTGTTGGAACACGAAGCTGAGATTGTTTGTCGGGAGAAAGTAGTACGAATCCCCATGCCGGACGGGGAGGTACTCAGGATTCAAGGAGAATGACCAGGAAGAACCCTAAAGCTTATTTCTTGCATGAAGACATGTCGATGTTTACGAAAGCAGTGTTACGCGTTTCTGGCTCATGTAGTGGAGAAGAAAGAAGAAAACAACAAGTTGGTAGACATTCCTATAGTACGAGACTATCCGGATGTATTCTCTGACGACTTGTCGGGTTTGCCTCCTCCACGTCAGGTGGAATTTCGTATAGAGCTGGTTCCTGGAGCTACGCCGGTAGCAAAAGCACCGTATCGGCTGGCACCATCAGAAATGCAAGAGTTATCTAGTCAATTACAGGAACTACTGGAGAAGGGTTTTATTCGGCCGAGTCACTCACCATGGGGAGCACCGGTCTTATTCGTCAAAAAGAAAGACGGGTCGTTCCGTATGTGCATCGATTATCGCGAGCTGAACAAATTGACCGTGAAGAACCGATATCCTCTTCCCAGAATCGATGATTTGTTTGATCAGTTGCAAGGAGCCTCGTATTTCTCCAAGATTGACCTTCGTTCTGGATATCATCAGCTACGGGTTTTTGAGGATGACATACTGAAGACAGCGTTTAGGACTCGTTATGGACACTATGAGTTCCTAGTCATGCCGTTCGGACTGACTAACGCACCAGCTGTGTTCATGGATCTAATGAATCGGGTGTGTAAACCTTACCTGAATAAGTTCGTAATCGTGTTCATAGACGATATACTTATCTACTCCCTATTGAAAGAGGATCATGAAGAACACCTTCGGGCAATACTAGAGCTGTTACAGGAAGAGAAACTTTTCGCCAAATTCTCGAAGTGTGAATTCTGGTTGCGAGAAGTGAAGTTTTTAGGTCATGTGGTTAACGAAAATGGGATTCACGTAGATCCCAGAAAGATTGAAGCAGTGAAGAAATAGGATACACCCCAGGCACCTTCAGAAATACGGCAATTCTTGGGATTGGCCGGTACCTATTGACGCTTCATCGCGAATCTTTCAAAGATCGCTCAACCATTAACCCTGTTGACTCAGAAAGACAAGAAGTTTGATTGGGGACATGCACAAGAACAAGCGTTCCAACACTGAAAGAAAAGTTGTGCAATGCTCCGATATTGTCCCTCCCAGATGGAACTGATGATTTTTTGGTGTATTGCGATGCTTCACATCAAGGGTTGGGTTGTGTGCTAATGCAGAAGGATAAGGTAATTGCCTACACCTCACGATAACTTAAGGTGCATGAAAAGAACTATACGACTCATGACCTGGAGTTGGGCGCTGTGGTATTTGCACTTAAGATATGGAGGCATTATCTGTATGGAACCAAATGCATCATCTACACAGATCATAAGAGCCTTTAACATATCCTGAATCAGAAAGAACTCAATATGCGTCAGCGACGTTGGGTAGAGTTACTTAGTGACTACGATTGTGAAATCCGGTATCATCCGGGGAAAGCAAACATGGTGACTGATGCTTTAAGTCGTAAAGAACGCGTGAAACCACTACGTGCCCGAGCATTGGGATTGACTATTAAAACGAACCTGAAAGCTCAGATCCAAATTGCACAAAAAAAGGGCGTACCTGGTGCTGCAAAGAGCTCCCGCGTTTTCGCAGGGTCCAGGGAGGGTCCGTCCCATTTAAGGGAAGATGTACGCGGTCTTTCCCCCACATTTTGTGGGGAGGCCGTTTCCACGGATCGAACCTGAAACCTTCGGTCCCTTAGGAACAGCTTTTACCGCTGCGCCAAGGCCCGCCCTCTCCAAATTGCACAAAGTGAGGCATTAAAAGACGAAAACCTTGCGGGAGAAGAATTCCGAGGGTTGAATAAACAGATGATTTGCAGGGATGATGGTATACAGTACTTCATGGATCGTATATGGGTACCCAAATGGGGAGGTGTACGTACCTTGGTCTTGGACGAAGCACACAAGACACGATATTCTGTTCATCCTGGTGCGGACAAGATGTACCACGATCTTAAGGATCTGTACTTGTGGCCAGGCATGAAGAAAGACATTGCTAGGTATGTAAGCCGATGCTTGACGTGCTCGAAAGTTAAGGCTGAACACCAGAAACCATCAGGATTATTACAGCAACCTAAAATTCCCGAGTGGAAATGGGAGAATATAGCCATGGATTTCATTACCAAACTCCCTAGAACAAGTAGCGGGCATGACTCGATATGGGTTGTAGTGGATCGGATGACAAAGTCAGCTCATTTCTTACCGATCCGAGAGGATTACAAAATGGATAAATTGGCGAGATTGTACATAAAGGAGGTCGTGACAAGGCACGGAGTGCCGGTGTCAATCATATCCGACCGTGACAGCAGATTTACTTCACGATTTTGGCAGACATTACAGAAAGCGATGGGCACACGATTGGATATGAGTACCACCTATCACCCACAAACAGATGGTCAAAGTGAACAAACAATACAAACGTTGGACGACATGCTCAGAGCCTGTGTAATCAATTTTGGTGGTAGCTGGGACACTCATCTACCATTGATTGAGTTCTCTTACAACAACAGCTACCATACAAGCATTGGATGCGCTTCATTTGAAGCATTGTACGAGAGGAAATGTAGATCCCCAGTTTGTTGGGCAGAGATTTGTGAAAGCCAGCTAACAGGCCCAGAGATCATTCAAGAAACAACCGACAAGATTTTCCAAATCAAAGACAAACTAAAAGCTGCCAGCAATGTTTTTAAAACCGGATCGGACGTCGAACAGGACGCCTTACTGGTTTGGTGGTCGGACCGGTCGGACCGGTCGGACCGGATGGACCGGATTTAACTATATTTTAATTATATTTATATATGTAATTAAATATAAGTAATTTATATATGATTTATACATATAGTTTATAGTTATATAAAACTTAACTATATTTGCATATCCGACGTACTAATTTATGGTTTAACACCCCGTTTTTACCCACTAAAATAAAAAAATAATAAAAATAAAAAAAATTGAAAACCGGTCGGAACCGGCCCGGTTCGCCGGTCCAACCGCCGGTTCGGGTACGACCGGCTGGTTCAAAGCAAACAAAACGAGCCATAGTGGACCGGATCGGCCAGGGCCCCAAATCACGATCCGACCGGTCCGATTCGAGACTAACAACACTGGCTGCCTGAGATCGCCAAAAGAGCTATGCCGACAACCGTCGGAAGCCTCTAGAATTCAATGTTGGGGATCGGGTTTTACTCAAAGTCTCTCCTTGGAAAGGAATCATTCGATTTGGAAAGAAAGGGAAGTTAGCCCCAAGATACGTTAGACCATTCGTGATTACAGAAACAATCGGTCCAGTGGCCTACCAATTAAGGTTGCCACAAGAACTTAGCAGTGTACATGGTACTTTCCACGTGTCGAACCTCAAAAAGTGTTTGGCTGATGAGTCCCTACACATACCAATTGAGGAAATCAAGATTGACGAAAAGCTTAATTTTATCGAAGAACCTATAGAGGTCATGGACCGAAAGGTCTAGCGACTAAGGCGCAGCAAAATACCGATTGTCCGTATGAGATGGAACTCCAAACGAGGACCATAATTCATATGGTAACAGGAAGATCAGATGAAACGCAAATACCCACACCTATTCGAGGATGACATTCTTGGACCTAACACCAGTTGTATTTCAGGACGAAATTCTCTCAACTGTGGGATACCGTGACATCCGTCACCAAAAGGTCCGTCAATTGACGTGTTTCTGTTATCTTATCTTCAATTGGTCATTCCTCATCTTTATAACCTATTCGTGTGGATATCATACTTGCTTGGTTATCTTTTACACTTGTAATATCATTGGTTGCAACGTTATCATTTAAAATGTTTACAAATATCGCCACCGACTTTGTTAAATATACTATGTTAGATAATATTAACGTCATTAGTAACATCATTTTCAAGATACAAACAACATTAAATACTCCCCTATCATTAGTATAACTAGCCAATTTACGTCGTTTTTCAACCGAAACAAATTTGGGAACTCGGGGGCTAAGTGCAGGGACTAACTGTGACAAATTGCCAAACTAGGGCTGGGTATAAATACCCGCATTCCATCCCTAGCCTTCATAACTTCTTCTTCTTCATCTTCACCTTTCTTCCTCCTCCTTGCACCAAAACCGCCCCGTTTCGTCTTGTTTTCATCGGTGAAACCTCTGCTACAGCTGAGACTACACGTTTCTAGCAGGTAGACGACCTTGGTCATCCATTTTTGCTTATTTTACTTCTGCGATTTTAGGGTTTCGGGTGCTCGGGTTCAACCCGAGCACATGAGGTCGTGTGGGTGCGTGTGTTGCCTTTCTGCGTGTGCATCTTGTTTAGATATGTTAGATAATGTTTCTGGAAGTCCTTGATGTGTGAAACTCATGCACGGAGCAGCCGGATGCTGCTCTGCACTTTCTGCAGTCGCGAATCTGCTATTTTCGCGACTGAGTCCATGAGATTGAGTGTGTCGTGCGATTGAGTCCATGCGACTGAGTGAGTCGTGCGACTGAGTCCATACGATTGAGTGTGTCATACGATTGAGTCCATGCAACTGAGTTGTCACATCCCGGCGGAAGCGTGAACGATATGGGTGGAATGTGACTAGCTTTTATCAGAGTGCATTGTTTACAGTGAAATAAACACAGTTATAATATAAAACATAACACAGACATGCTTTTATTAATTCTAGAGGAATTACATCTTTTACATAATATACCAAAATTAGATGTAATTAGTTACAACTAAGTTACAACATGTCTAAAATCTATGAAAATGTGCGTCCACGTACACACTTCCGTCAACGATGTTGACGGTCAGTGTTACACAGACTCGTCCTACGACGTCGCCCCAACCATCATGAACCTCAAAGCTGAAATCAAAGGTATTACTCATTTCCTGAAAAAGTACACTTAAACCAGTCAACAAAAATGTTGGTAAGAACATAGGTTTAATCCAGACAAAATATTTTTTTGATGTGTCAATTACAACCAAACCTGCTCACAACATAATCATACTGTTACGAAATAATCATAAAATCAGATAATATTACATCCTAACCCCCATTCGGTTAGATGCAGGAAAATAGCAGTAACCCTCATCCGGTTAGTGCAAATATTCTCCTAAGTAGCGCTACTAATATTATTGACCGGTTCCTCATTCGAACTAATGGTTGTGTCGCAAATGACAGTAAGCAAAAAAAATATTTTCAAAACAATACATCAACTCAACAGTATACTTTTTCCCCCCAAAACATTACTGAATACCAAACGGTTGAAAATGGGGCTTTGCACTCACCGTGTCTTCTCACTTGAACCTAACAATATAGTTCACAGTGTTAGACAATACTTCAAACATTTTTCTGGTTTTCATTGACTGTAAATAGAAACACCTTCGGGTCTCTAAATTTGTCAATCTTTTTAACTACATATAATAGTTGTAGTTATTTCAAAATTTCTCAAAATCACATAAAATAGCTATTGGTGTCCAAAAATCACCAAATTTGGTAGAACATAAGTTTGAACAGCTTGTAGCTTCCTATAATTTTCACAACTTCAAATCCTTAACAAATTTTTTACATAAATCCCACAATATCCCCAAAATTCATCAAAATACCTAATGCTCTTCAATAAATCCTCATAAATTCACATAATTTTATCCAAAAAGTCAGTAACATCACATAATTTTTATAGCATCCAAATCTTAACACATAATTTTCTGTAAATTACATAATATTCTCATAAATGATTAAAAATAGCTTCTGTTCACAAAAATTCCAAAATTTTACAGAAGATTTCTTCTATAAAATCAATCATCATATAATTATCTCAAAGTCCAGATCATAACAGAGCTGTTTTTGTAATTTCTACAATAATTGGTAATTTTAGAAAAAATACTTACACTGCTCCAAAATTATGAAAATTATTTATTCTGTAGTAACTTATACAATATTACATCTGTGATTTTATTAGAATTTATTATTCAATTTAATTATTTATTCTGATTTATTTAATATAGAAAATATAAAAATTCATATCTTAAATAATAATGAATAAAATTCTGAAATAATTCCAGAGGCTTTTATACCTCAAAAGAATCATTCTGAAATTTTATTAGAATTTTCCCGAATTTATTTCTGTTTTTGACATTTTCTCTTATGTTTCATTTATAAAATAATTTATATAAATTATTTACTTTATCAAAATTTTGTCAAAACTTCCATTTTAATATTTCAGTAGGTAAGTGAGAATTTTCAATCTTGATCCCCACAATTGCAGTTATTTAATATTTATTTTATTTTTCTTAAATAGTTATGATATATATATTTTGTAAAATTTAAATATATCTTTTTAAATCATAAGTTTCTGAGTTTTGGAAGTTATTATTCAAGATTCATGGATTAAACTTTTCCAAAATTGGTTTCGGGTGGCTAAGCCTTTTATATACATACATATCAATATGTATGTATATATATATGTTTTGTTAACATATATGTAACTAAACCTTTTTATCACCTTTGATGATGAACTTGATGGTGTTTCACTTCTGGAATCCGAGAACAAGGTGGTGAGGATCGTGGGTGGTAGTGGTAGGTGATGTGTTGTAGTTGGTCGGGTTGTTGTTGTTGATGTTGTTTGTTGTTGTTGTGTTGTAACCAAGGGTGGAGAGACTTTGGGACAAGAATGGTGATAATGTTTAGCTTGGTAACCAGGGGAGAGAGGTGTAGAAAGTAGCTGAAGGTGGTGGTGGTCGAGTGTGTGGAATATGATCAAGAAAGAGAGAAATTAAGAATGAAGGTGAAATGATTTGAGGGACCGAGAGTTTAAGAATGCATGGGGGTCGGTTGTTACTTAGGATAGCATGGGTGAGTTAGCAATCCTAGCTTCATGAAGTGTCTTATTCTCCTAGCTTCATTAATGGAACTTGGTGACTAAGTATGGGAGGTGGCATTAGGTGGTGTATGGTGGCGGTTTTTGGTAGTGTGAAAGCAAGAATTGAAGGTAATGTGGTAGCGGTTTCAGGAAGATTACCGAGAGATAGGTGGCAAATGTTTAAGCTATTCAAGTGTGAATGGAATGTTTAGAGTGTTGTGGTGGAAGGCTAGGTTAGTAGAATTTGACTTTGTAACTTACATGCATGGATGATGGCGGTTTGTGTTCAAGAAACAACCGAGGCTACCACCTTCATTTCAACTTTAATGGTGAAAGTTCATGTACCTTTTTGGTGAGATGGAACAAAGGACAAGATAGCTAGTTCTAGTAAGGATAGAGGTTGACCTTAGGGGTATGGCATTAATTGTAGGGTAGTGGTTTTGGTTAGGTGTACCGAGAGGTTTGGGTTGGGTGGTTTGGGTTGTTGGTTTTCAAAGGATGGTGGTGGTTTGGGTGATGTTAGTCAATTGATGGTTTTTAGTGTTTTTAGTTTAGGTTTTTAAGTTTTGTTTTGAGTTGAGTTGTGTTTGATGTGTAGATATGTGTATATATATCCGAAACATATATATATATATATAGTGAGGTTATATGCATACATATCAATATATATATATATATGGTATTCCAAGCATTGTTTATGTACATATAGATGTATACGTCAAATCTTTTATATATATACCCGTTTGTATGAATTTGGTGTACCTTACATACAAGCATTCATAACTAATTAATTTATGTGTATGCATGCAAACATGCATACGTCCAAATTTATAGATATACATACATATGTGTGAGTTTTGGGTACACATACCCTTTCATACGTACGTAAATTATTAATGTATAAGCATGCATGTAACATGCATACGTACTTTCATAGTCATATATACTAAAACATATATTATACCAAGGACACCAAATGTATATATTTTATAAGGTATATATATATATATGTAGATACACTTGCCATTCATATAATTGTATATATATATACACACATTAACAGTTGATTTATATACATGCATGCAAGCATACATATCTATTTTTATATTATATATACTAAAAATAATATTATTGTGGCTTATGAAATTAAATAAATTTTAGGGTTGTCACATTCTCCCCCCGTTAACAGAATTTCATCCCGAAATTCAGTGGAGTGTGCTTTAGAAACTTAAATAAGTATTACCTCTGAATAGGTGGGGGTACTTCTAGGGTTTCGTTGGTTAGACACTTCTTGAGGTTGGACACATGAAATGTGTTGTGTACTTCACTCAATTTCTAGGGTAATTCCAACTTATATGATACAGGATCAATTCTATCAATGATCTTAAATGGACCAATATATCTAGGGTTTAGCTTACTGGGTTTGACTTAACTGATCTGAACGTAGTTCCATTTTCATTGCTCGTACCTGTAAAGGTTTTGGCCTTTCTTTTCTACTTAAAGCATGAGCTACTACATTTGCCTTACCTGGGTAATACTTAATTTCACAGTCATAATCACTAATAACTCTACCCATCTTCTTTGCCTCATATTTAACATCTTCTGATCAAAGATGTGTTGTAAACTTTTGTGGTCCGCATATATTATACACTTAGTTCCATATAAATAATGCCTCCAAATCTTTAGTGCAAATATTACAGCTCCTAACTCTAGATCATGGGTAGTGTAATTCTTTTCACTACCTCTGAGTTGTCTAGATGCATATGCAATTACTTTGTCTTTCTGCATTAAAACACATCCAAAGCCTTGACGAGAGGCATCACAGTAGACTATGAAATTATCTGTTCTTTGAGGTAATGCTAACATAGGTGCACTACATAATTTATTCTTAAGAAGTTCAAAGGCCTCATTCTGCTTTTCTTCCCATACATACTTTTTATCTTTCTGAGTCAATTCTGTCAACGGTTGAGCTATTCTTGAGAAGTTTTCTATAAATCTTCTGTAGTATCCTGCTAAACCTAAAAATTGACGTATTTCTGTCGGAGTTTTCAGAATTTCCTATTTCTTAACTGCTTCTATTTTTGCTGGATCAACCTGAATTCCATTTTGGTTGACTATGTACCCAAGGAATTGTACTTTTCTTTTCCAAAATTCACATTTGGAAAATTTTGCATATAACTTTTCTTTTCGTAATAGTTCCAAGGTTAACCTGAGGTGTTGTTCGTGGTCTTCCTTACTCTTAGAATAAATTAGAATATCATCAATGAAGACTATGACAAATTTATCTAGGTAAGGTTTACACACTCTATTCATCAGGTCCATAAATACTGCTGGAGCATTGGTTAACCCAAATGGCATCATAAGGAATTCATAATGACCGTATTTAGTTCTAAAAGCAGTCTTGGAAATGTCATCTTCCTGTACCCTTAATTGATGATATCCAGATCTTAAGTCTATTTTTGAAAAATAACTAGATCCCTGCAGTTGATCAAACAAATCATCAATTCCAGGGAGTGGATACCTATTCTTTATGGTAACCTTATTAAGTTCCCTATAATCAATACACATTCTAAAGGTTCCATCCTTCTTTTTAACAAATAAGACTGGTGCTCCCCAAGGGGATACACTAGGACGTATGAATCCTTTATCTAACAATTCCTGTAACTGAGTCATAAGTTCTTTCATCTCAGTTGATGCTAAACGATAAGGTGCTTTGGCAATAGGGGTTGTTCCCGGTATCAACTCTATTTTAAATTCTACCTGACGAGGGGGTGGTAATCCAGGTAGTTCATCAGGAAACACATCAGCATATTCATTTACAACAGGAACACTTTCCAAATTTTCCTTATCAAGTTTTGTATCAACAATATGAGCCAAGAATGCTAAACATTTCTTGTTGAGGTATTTTCGTGCTTTTTCACAAGTAATCAGTTTCACAGTATTGTTTGGCTTATCACCATAAATGCAGAGAATTTTGTTTTCCTTAGCCAAAGGAATCTTAATCATTTTTTTATCACAAATGATTTCAACATGATTTGCACTTAACCAATCCATTCCTACTATGATATCAAATCCTCCTAACTTAATAGGTATCAGATTTATATCAAAACAATACTCATCTAAATTCAAGATGCAGTTAGGAATAATTTCATCAGCTTCAATTATCTTACCATCAACTAATTCTATCACATAAATATCATGTAATTTTTCAGATGCTGAACTAATTGATGGTCTAAAAGTATGTGAAACAAAGCTGCGGGTTGCTCCTGTATCAAATAATACTTTAGCGTACTGGTTATTGATAAGGAACGTACCCGTAACTACTTCTGGTTCATGACGTGCCTCATCAGCTTGTATCACAAATGCCCTTCCACGGGGGTTGTTCTGGTTAGTTGGAGTCTTACCCTTTCGTTGTGGACATTCGTTCTGAAAATGATTTTCACTTCCACACTGAAAACAGACGGTTTTAGAGTTAGTAGGGTTTTTGCAGTCTCTAGAAATGTGTCCCTTTCTTTTGCAGTTATAACACACCAATGTCATACAGTTTCCTGTATGATATCTTTGACAGATGTTACACTGTGGTGGTTTTTTCCACTTTCTTCCCTTGAGTTGTTCCTAGAAAGTTTCTTGATGAAGGTCGGGCTACTCTTTTCTGAGAACTTTCTCCAAATCTTTTTCCAGGATGATTTTCAGTCCATTTCCTTTTCTCTCCTACCTGTTGATGACTTAATGATCCATTCCTGATCATTTCATCTGTCAGACTTCCTGACAAAATTACTGCTTCTTGAAAGGTTTTGGTTCTAGCAAATTTCACTAGTCCTCTTATTTGTGGCACTAATCCCCAAATATACCTTCCTATTCTTTTAGATTCCGGGGTTATTAAATGTGGTACTAATCTGGATAATTCATTATACCTATCAGTATATTCCCGGTGTGCAGACCCTTTCATCTCTAGTGCTAAGAATTCTGGCTCTAGTTTTTCTATCTCGTTGTAAGGACAATATTTTTCTATCACTAGATTTCTAAATTCTTCCCAACTCAGCTTATTCATAACATTTCTACCCTTAGTGTGTACCTCCATTTTCCACCATGATTGTGCTTCTCCTTTAAGAGAATGGGAAGCAAACAGTGTCTTGAAGTTTTCAGCACAGTTACTGATTTCCAGGACTCCTTCCATGTCATCTAGCCATCTTAACGCTTGTACCGCTCCACCTTTTCCATCAAATTCCTTAGGTCTACAGGACATAAAGGTTTTGTAGGAGCATCCCTTTGAAATTCCATTTAAAATCTCTTCTTCCTGTCTTTCTTCTATATTCATATTTTCAGGCCCTGTTGGTGGGTTTGAGGTAGTTCTAATATTCAGATTTTGTTGAAGTTGGGTAATTAAAGTAGGTAGGGTAGCTTCCAGTTGTTGGGCTACTATCTGAGATATCCTATCATTCTCAGTGGTATCAGGGTTCACGGGAGTTTCTTCCCCAAGTCTGGTCCTGGGTCGTCCCACTCGAGCTGTTCTCCTGACAGGCTGAGTGTTTCTTTTTGGCGGCATGATTCACTATAGTGAATTTCAAAGTTAGTATTGCAAATAAATATCTTAACACAAATTTTATTTAACATGGATCAAATAAACATGTTAACACAAAAGTACATATATCAGTTAAGCTCTTATTTCTTTTATTCTAAAAATTTAGACTATAAACTTTCAGTTTCTGCTAAGCCATTTCTAGATTCTGATGAAAATACTTTTCTTGGGTGTCTTGAGCTTTTTAATATCCTTTTGGATTTTTCAAATTCCCAGCTGTATCTTCTTAAGTTTCTTAAGAGTCTGTCGGGCTGCCTTCACCTGATCCAACTTTGGTTTAATAATTCTATCTTCATCTTTTGGAAAATCAGGAGGTTGTCTTTCTAAATCCTCAGATTGCTTAGCTTTAAATTTGTGTCCACGTAGTATCTTTTTCCTAGGAGTCTTAATTGTATATCCTCCCACGTATACTGATGCACGTCTAACATAAAATTTTGTCTTATTATCCATTTCTGTTGGGGTAACATCCATAGCCTGTTGAGGTTCCGGTTCAGGTGTTATTTCTTTAGGACTGCTATGGTATGGATCTTCGGAAGGGACAGTTTCATAGTGATAACTATCTGAATTCATACTGCAAAATTCCTTAGCAATATTTCACAGAAAGAGTTAGTCAAATAACCATTAAATTTTTTGTTAGAATCTTAACCATAAAATCATGAAATTTCACATAGTTCACATAAATTCACATAATATCATAAAGTATATTTTGAGCTTATGGTTATAGTCTAGTTATTTACTTAAAATAACTAATTCTCTATAACCAATGGCTCTGATACCAACCTGTCACATCCCGGCGGAAGCGTGAACGATACGGGTGGAATGTGACTAGCTTTTATCAGAGTGCATTGTTTACAGTGAAATAAACACAATTATAATATAAAACATAACACAGACATGTTTTATTAATACTATAGGAATTACATCTTTTTACATAATATACCAAAATTAGATGTAATTAGTTACAACTAAGTTACAGCATGTCTAAAATCTATGAAAATGTGCGTCCACGTACACACTTTCGTCAACGATGTTGACGGTCAGTGTTACACAGACTCGTCCTACGACTTCACCCCAACCATCATGAACCTTAAAGCTGAAATCAAAGGTGTTACTCATTTCCTGAAAAAGTACACTTAAACCAGTCAACAAAAATGTTGGTGAGAACATAGGTTTAATCCAGACAAAATATTTTGTTGATGTATCAATTACAACCAAACCTGCTCACAACATAATCATACTGTCACGAAATAATCATAAAATCAGATAATATTACATCCTAACCCCTATTCGGTTAGTGCAAATATTCTCCTAAGTAGCGCTACTAATATTATTGACCGGTTCCTCATTCGAACTAATGGTTGTGTCGCAAATGATAGTAAGCAAACAAAATATTTTCAAAATAATACATCAACTCAACAGTATACTTTTTTCCCCCAAAACTTTACTGAATGCCAAACGGTTGAAAATGGGGCTATGCTCTCACCGTGTCTTCTCACTTGAACCTAACAAGATAGTTCACAGTGTTAGACAATACTTCAAACATTTTTCTGGTTTTCATTGACTGTAAATAGAAACACCTTCGGGTCTCTAAAATTTCTTAATCTTTTAACTACATATAATAGTTGTAGTTATTCCAAAATTTCTCAAAATCACATAACATAGCTATTGGTGTCCAAAATCACCAAATTTGGTAGAACATAAGTTTGAACAGCTTGTAGCTTCCCATAATTTTCACAACTTCAAATCCTTAACAAATTATTTTACATAAATCCCACAATATTCCCCAAAATTCATCAAAATACCTACTGCTCTTTAATAAATCCTCAAAAATTCAAATAATTTTTCCAAAAAGTCAGTAACATCACATAATTTTTATAGCATCCAAATCTTAACAGATTATTTTCTGTAAATTTTATAATATTCTCATAAATGATTAAAATAGCTCCTCTTCACCGAAAATTCCCAAAATTTTACCAAAGATTTCTTCTATAAAATCAATCATCATATATTTATCTCAAAGTCCAGATCGTAACAGAGTAGTTTATGTAATTTCTACAATAATTGCTAATTTTACCAAAAATAATTACACTGCTCCAAAAATTATGAAAATTATATATTCTGTAGTAACTTATCTAATATTACATCTGTGATTTTATCCGAATTTATTATTCAATTTAAATATTTATTCTGATTTATTTAATATAGAAAATATAAAAATTTATATCTTAATCATAATAATGAATAAAATTCTGTAATAATTCCAGAGGCTTTTATACCTCAAAAGAATCTTTTTGAAATTTTATTAGAATTTTCCCGAATTTATTTCTATTTTTGACATTTTCTCTTATGTTTTATTTATAAAATAATTTATATAAATTATTTAATTTATCAAAATTTTGTCAAAACTTCCATTTTAATATTTCAGTAGGTAAGTGAGAATTTTCAATGTTTATTCCCACAATTGCAGTTATTTAATATTTATTTGATTTTTCTTAAATAGTTATGATATATATATTTTGTAAAATTTAAATATATATCTTTAAATCATAAGTTTCTGAGTTTTGGAACTTATTATTCAAGATTCATGAATTAAAGTTTTCCAAAATTGATTTCGGGTGGCTAAGCCTTTTATATACATACATATCAATATGTATGTATATATATATGTTTTGTTAACATATATGTAACTAAACCTTTTTATCACCTTTGATGATGAACTTGATGGTGTTTCACTTCTGGAATCCGAGAACAAGGTGGTGAGGATCGTGGGTGGTGGTGGTAGGTGATGTGTTGTAGTTGGTCGGGTTGTTGTTGTTGATGTTGTTTGTTGTTGTTGTGTTGTATTCGAGGGTGGAGAGACTTTGGGACAAGAATGGTGATAATGCTTAGCTTGGTAACCGAGGGAGAGAGGTGTAGAAACTAGCTGAAGGTGGTGGTGGTCGAGTGTGTGGGATATGATCAAGAAAGAGAGAAATTAAGAATGAAGGTGAAATGATTTGAGGGACCGAGAGTTTAAGAATGCATGGGGGTCGGTTGTTACATAGGATAGCATGGGTGAGTAAGCAATCCTAGCTTCATGAAGTGTCTTATTCTCCTAGCTTCATTAATGGAACTTGGTGACTAAGTATGGGAGGTGGCATTAGGTGGTGTATGGTGGCGGTTTTTGGTAATGTGAAAGCAAGAATTGAAGGTAATGTGGTGGCGGTTTCAGGAAGATTATCGAGAGATAGGTGGCAAATGTTTAAGCTATTCAAGTGTGAATGGAATGTTTAGAGTGTTGTGGTGGAAGGCTAGGTTAGTAGAATTTGACTTTGTAACTTACATGCATGGATGATGGCGGTTTGTGTTCAAGAAACAACCAAGGCTACCACCTTCATTTCAACTTTAATGGTGAAGGTTCATGTTCCTTTTTGGTGAGATGGAACAAAGGACAAGATAGCTAGTTCTGGTAAGGATAGAGGTTGACCTTAGGGGTATGGCATTAATTGTAGGGTAGTGGTTTTGGTTAGGTGTACCGAGAGGTTTGGGTTGGGTGGTTTGGGTTGTTGGTTTTCGAAGGATGGTGGTGGTTTGGGTGATGTTAGTCAATTGATGGTTTTTAGTGTTTTTAGTTTAGGTTTTTAAGTTTTGTTTTGAGTTGAGTTGTGTTTGATGTGTAGATATGTGTATATATATCCGAACATATATATATATATATATATATAGTGAGGTTATATGCATACATATCAATATATATATATATATATATATATATATATATATATATATGGTATTCCAAGCATTGTTTATGTACATATAGATGTATACGTCAAATCTTGTATATATATATATATATATATATACCCATTTGTATGAATTTGGTGTACCTTACATACAAGCATTCATAACTAATTAATTTATGTGTATGCATGCAAACATGCATACGTCCAAATTTATAGATATACATACATATGTGTGAGTTTTGGGTACACGTACCCTTTCATACGTACGTAAATTATTAATGTATAAGCATGCATGTAACATGCATACGCACTTTCATAGTCATATATACTAAAACATATATTATACCAAGGACACCAAATGTATATATTTTATAAGGTATATATATATATATATATGTAGATACACTTGCCATTCATATAATTGTATAATATACACATTAACAGTTGATTTATATACATGCATGCAAGCATACATATGTATTTTTATAATATATATACTAAAAATAATATTATCGTGGCTTATGAAATTAAATAAATTTTAGGGTTGTCACATGAGTGAGTCGTGCGACTGAGTCCATACGATTGAGTGTGTCGTGCGATTGAGTCCATGCAATTGAGTGTGTCGTGCGATTGAGTCCATGCGATTGTGTGTGTCGTGCGATTGAGTCAATGCGGATGAATGTGTGGGAATGTGCGTGTATCGCACGACTGAATGCTGAGTCGCACGAATGGAGGTTCAGTCGTACGAATGAAGCTAATTCGTACGAATGAGGGTTGATTCATTCGAATGGAGTGTTGAGTCATGCGTCTGGTCCTGTCGTACGATTGGAGTTGCTGTGTGTGATTTCCTCTTGTGTGCGGTGTGTTTGTCATGTTATGTTAAGGTGACATCGACACGGTTGCCATTGCTAATGACAATCTTCAAATTAACACTATCAAATTCACTGAAGTTAAACCAAATTGAATCAACTTAACATTTTACAATTAACAACAATCAATTTGTAACACTAATGCTTACTAAGTATTTCTCTAACAACAATGACACTTTTACACAAATATCATCGACAATGGCAACGTTTCTAGTACTTGGATCTACATAAGATCTATTACGTGTGTTTGTGTGTGTGTGTTACCCGCGACCGAACCGATACGACCCGACCCGACTAAACATTACTATTAACGTTAGGCACATCATTAATGCTTAACTTAACTGTAAATAGGTGTTTGACCGTTCATTCCATACAACGTTTGGGAAGCTTTTATCATACATACTTACCACTTAACAAGTGAGTTTCGTGGCCCCTTTTTATGCTTATACAATATTTCAATTTTTACAAACATTGGGGAAAAGTATGCTCACCCGTTTTCTATGCTGTACAACTTACATACAATTTACATACTTGGAATCAACATGATACTGTTTTATGAGTACTTATCTGATACATACATGAGTTGCTATGTGGTTCTTTCTTACAACCATTTAATTTCGGTGTTGGAACCGACGGATAGGTATTGGTAGTACTACTGGGTTGGCACCCCCACCCTTGACAGATGGTTACTAGTTGGTACCATCACTTTTCCAGGAACGGGCCTTGGGTGAATATATTCCGACAAGTTGCTGTGTGTACGTCATTAGGTTTGGTTGTAAAACTCATGGTTATGTGATTTTGCTTGCTTATAACTGTATGCACGGTATTCCATAACAAACACTATACAACATCAATTACATGTTTACAATTTAAACCTGCGAAGCTCACCAACATTTTTGTTGACAATTTTGAGCATATCTTTTCTGGTAACAATGATAACTGAAGATCTAGGAGTGCTGCCTTAGTGGAGACCCTAGGATGCATTTTTGAGACTATACAATACTTGACAAACATTCTTTTGCAAACATTGTAGTCTGATTTCATACAATCATTCTTTTGATACTTGTTCCCAGGTTGTGGGAATTACATTACAATGATGTTATTTTTGGTTATGTGAATCATATACAATTTATGCTTACGTCTATGCTGTCGTGAATATTGACTAAACACGACACAAGTCTCCATTTGTATCGGGTGTCGTCATGACACGCTTTATCATCAAATATTTATACATTGCATCTCTATTGTTAACCATGTGTTATGACGATCCTGTCTCGTCTACATCCCCGTGTTTCCGCTCTCAGCGGGGGTGTGACAATAAAGTACCTAAAAGTTAATTAGATATTTTTTGTAACACCTAGAAGTTTGACTTTTTAGAGTGATATGCGACTGAGTCTCAATCGCATGGAAATCATGCGACTGGAGGCCCAATCACATGATGCTCGGACTATTAAAGGATCAAGCGCATGGAACTCATGCGACTGGAGGTCCAGTCGCATGGTGTTCATGCGACTGAAGGTCCAGTCGCCTGGACCTCGGGCGACTGAGCTGTAGCTATAAAGGAGGGGTAGCCCTCTTCTTCCCCACAGTTACACACTCAGTCGGGAGAAAGGGCATAGAGAGAGAGAACAGAGAAAGAAGAGAAAGAAATAGGGAATGTGGTGATTCAGGTTCAAGATTTGTCGAGTGGCTAGACAAATCGAAGCTCTTCATCTTCTCCTTGATAATGTGAGTTCTAGAACCCCTCATTTACTTGTTTTCATACGATTTTAGGGATGGAACACATTCAAACCCGTTTTTGAAAAAGTGTATGTTTGACCCATTTGGGTGAAATCTTGAGTAATGTGTTTAAGGTACAATTTAGGGCGTGCATATGCTTTTATGATGTCCTAGTATGAATCCCTGAGATTTAGGAGGGTTAGTTTGGGCTAGAAATGAGTTTAGAGGAGTTTGAAGGCCGTAGGTCGCGACTGCTGTTCGTGATGAACTCCAGTCGCTACCCAGTTAGGGCTAGGCGACTGAAGGGCCAGTCGCACGACTGAGGAAAGACTGATGTTCAATCATACGATTGAGGCTCCGTCGTATGACTGGGGCTCAATCGCACGACAGGCCATGCGACTGAGGGTTCAGTCGCATAGGTCCATTCGCATAGCTATACAGTCGTACGACTGAGGGTTAGACACATAGAAGCCCATTCGCATAGTGTTTATTCGTACGATAGGAAGACCATTCGCACGACTGTATTCCCATTTGCATGGTTGTCCAATCGCACGGTTCAGTCGCATGAAGGCCATGCGACTGGAGTATGTTCAATCGCCCAATAGGGCTGATGTGAACGAGGAGAGATGCGTATGTAGAACGTATGCATGATAAGTATGATGTGGCCTTATATGATGGTAATGACTGATGAATTGCAAATATCTATGTTCCTTGTGTTGATGCGTGTTTATCTTTTAGTGGCTTTACGTGAATGAATGAATGAATGAAACGAATGTAATAAATGACATAAAGTGAAAGATAACGAAAGAGGAACA
This sequence comes from Flaveria linearis, assembly GCA_024085815.1. Classification (NCBI taxonomy): domain Eukaryota; kingdom Viridiplantae; phylum Streptophyta; class Magnoliopsida; order Asterales; family Asteraceae; genus Flaveria; species Flaveria linearis. Next base: position 35,119,649 of record CM044015.1, read on the forward strand.
TGATGAATGAATGCATGCACTAATGAATGAACGAATGAAAGAGGAATATGATGAATGAAGGCATGCGTTAATGAATGAATGAATGAATGAAAGGAAGTCTTGCATGGTCTAAGGGGCACGAGATGGATTTGACGGTTAAGAAGTCTTGGAAATGGTGCTTGGTTCTAGTAACTAGGCCTATTACGAGCCTTAGGGTAGATTATGGACAGTGAGCCATAGTTGCCTTAAGAACAACGGGGCAGTGTCTTTGTGACCTGTCACGGATAGTTGTTACAGCAGGAGTGGTGATGATCACTCGTGGGGTTAACGTGAACCCGGGAAGAGGTGTTGTCGGTCTATGGACAGAGAGCCATAGGGGCAACAGGGTTGTCGGTCTATGGACAGAGAGCCATAGGGGCAACCAGGGGTCGGTCTATGGACTGAGAGCCATAGGGGCAACCAGGCATCGGTCTATGGACTGAGAGCCATAGGGGCACCAGGTGTCGGTCTATGGACTGAGAGCCATAGGGGCACCAGTATGTTACAGTACGCTTTGTCGGCTCATGGGTTGGAACCATGAGGGCAGAGAAGATAGGTGACCCTTAAAGATTTGCATGCTTGACGAATGAAAGTTAAAGAACGAATGATGAAGATAATAATAATATTATCTACGTGTACGTATGATTGTGTGATCGTGTGTATGTAAGAACGGTTTTTAACGAATGAAAGTATGTTTTATTATAAAACTAGAACTCACTCAGCAACGCTGACTTTTTATGTATTTCCAGTTGGCAGGTAGGGTTGCTGAGGATGGCACGAGGCGGCTACTCCGTTCTTTTGGGATGGCATTCTCCTTTGATAATGCTGCCACGTAATAGGATGCGGGCTTATAATGCATGCAACACATTATGTTGCATGCAAGTGTCAAGTGTTCCTTGAGGATCCTGATAAACGGGATTACTTAAGTAACCTTCTTTATGATGAAAATATATTTTTATATTTTTATACTAGAGGTCACTGTTCATGACCATTTTGTAACCAGTAACGATGTAACCTTTGTACAAGCTTTTATGATGAAATGAAATGTATCTTTTGAATGTTTCCGCTGCAGTATCTATTTAAGATGTTTATAAATATACATACCAATGTATGTTTTATGTGCGATGAACGACCAACTGTGAGGTGCCCGGGAACGGGGCCTTACAAGTTGGTATCAGAGCCAAAGTTTGAGTGAAATGGGTAAATTTTCAAAATAAACCTGAACTTAAACTGAAAATGGGATAGAAAGGGGAGGAATGCCATCTGAGTAGCTGCGTGCCATCATGTATTTTCTTTAAGATTAACTGGTATTATGTGCGCATGCTATTTGTTTATGTGTTACTGTTAGATTTAGAAACTAATGTAGTCAGGACAGGTAAGGCTCGGGGTACGAAGAGTAAAGTAAGTGGCTAATCATAATTTGAGAATCCCAATGAATCCCTAATTTATTGTATTTTTTTATTCTATACATAATACGAAGAGTAAAGTAAGTGGCTAATCATAACTGGCCACTGTAATTAGGGACTTACTATACTTGACATAAACTGAGCTATTCCCTTGAATGACCGTGTTGGTGTTTGAATCTTTCAGTGTGTGATAGAGAATGGCTGGTGGTAGATCTTCTAAGGCCTCACGGGGTGGAGGTGGTGGCGGACGTGGTGCTGAACCGCGTGTCACGAGAGGGAGACCTAGGGTAGAGAAAGTGGTTCATGAGGAAACCGAGACCCCTCATCAGGAGGGAGTAGACGAGAGCGCCAATTTGAGAGCCTCGGTAAAAGAGGTGGTGGTTGAAGAGGTACATCAGGTCATGCAGACGATCTTACCGTCTGTGGTGACCGAAGTGATTAAGGCTGTCAGGAAGGTGAAAGAAAAGAGTGGAACAGGTCCTCAGGAAGACAGGAGCAATCAGGACTGAAAACGGTTCTTTCTGATGAAGAAGAGGAAGAGGAGGAGGAGCCGGTGCATGAAACAGCACGAGGCTGTAACTATGGGGCGTTTATGAGGTGCAAGCCCCCTACTTTTGACGATAATGGTACTGCTGCTACTGCTCATCGATGGGTGAGAGAAATGGAGGGTGTCCTCAATATCAGTGAGGGAGGACCAAAAAGTGAAGTTCGCTACCCACTCTTTTACGGATTCGGCTTTATGCTGGTGGGACAATATAGTCCAAGCCGAGGGTAGCAGGGCCATTGGGAAAATTAAGTGGTCCGAATTGAAAAGGTTGGTGATCGAGGAGTTCTGTCCTCATCGGGAAATGGATAAAGTTGAGAGAGAGTTCCTGCAGCTGGAGGCGGGAACGATGACCCATCAACAGTACACCACGAAATTCAATGAAATGTCACGTCTGGTGCCGGACCAGGTGACACCTCTGTCACGAAAGATCAAGAGGTATATACAGGGTTTGCCGGCGGATATTCTCAAGCATATGATCGCCGCCCGACCAACTACCTTTAGGTCGGCGGTGGACCTGGCTGGGAGGTTGTATGATGAAAGGGCGGTGGTGGTGGTGATTGATGGTAATAGGAAGGGTGGTGACCGGAATTGGAACGGGAAGAGGTTTGGTCGGGGTGATGCTTCGACGAGCAACAAGAAGGCCCGGGTGGACGATCGTCGTGTGGCCACACCGGGTACGGGACTGAGGAGGTGTGGTAAATGTGGAAAGGAGCATAGTGAGGAGTGCCGACTGGGGCTGAATGTTTGTTTTAGATGTGGAAAGCCTGGTCATATGGCCAGAGAGTGTAATGGCATGAGGTGCTTCAATTGTGGGGAAAGTGGCCATATGAATAAAGATTGCAAGAAGCCGAGGTCTGAAAGTTCTGCCGTGAAGAAGACGAGGAATGAGGGATCGAAGGCAAGCGCTAGGGCATTCACGATGACGCAGGAAGAGGCTAGGACGGACCCTGATGTAGTGTCTGGTACGTTTCTGGTGAACCAAACTTTAGCCTCTGTATTATTTGATTCGGGTGCCAGTAGGAGTTTTATTTTTGCTGCTTTCTGTGCCAAACTGCCTGTTAGTAGTAGACGTGTGGATGTACCGTTTGATGTAGAAACTGCGATAGGTAAATCTACTAGGATTTCCGAGGTGATTGAGGGCTGTGATGTAGAATTAGAGGGCCACAAATTTCCGGTTAGACCGTTTGTGATGACTTTGGGTGGTTTTGATTTGGTGCTTGGGATGGATTGGTTGGCGGACTTTGAGGCGAATATAGTGTGTCGAAAGAAGATGATTTGTTTGATAGCGCCTGACGGAAGTTCGGTAACTGTTTATGGGGAACGGGCCACGACAATTCCGAAGGTGATCTCAATGGCGGTGGCGGGAAAATGTATGAGGCGTGGATGTTGCACCTACTTATGTTATGTGAAAGATATGGAAATGCCAACACCACAACTATCTGATGTTCCGGTTGTGCGTGATTTTCCGGACGTGTTCCCGGAAGACTTATTAGGATTGCCACCTGACAGAGTGATCGAGTTCCAGATTGACCTGATACCGGGTGCTCAACCTGTCGCCAAAGTACCATATCGATTGGCTCCGACGGAAATGAAAGAGTTGATGGAGCAGTTGCAAGAGTTGTTGGATAAGGGGTTTATTAGACCGAGTATCTCACCTTGGGGTGCTCCGGTCCTATTTGTGAAGAAGAAAGACGGCAGCATGAGAATGTGTATAGATTACCGTGAGTTAAACAAGCTGACGGTAAAGAACATATACCCCTTGCCGAGGATCGATGACTTTTTGATCAACTTCAGGGTGCTAGTTGGTTTTCAAGGATAGATCTTCTTCGATCGGGCTACCATCAACTGAAAGTGAAAGAGCAGGATGTCCCTAAAACAGCTTTTCGCACGCGCTACAGTCATTACGAATTCCTTGTCATGTCGTTTGGTTTGACCAATGCGCCAGCTGCTTTTATGGATTTGATGAACCGAGTGTGTCAGACGATGTTGGATAAATCCGTGATTGTATTTATTGACGACATCCTGATTTATTCAAGGAGCGAAACGGAGCATGCCGGTCACATTCGAGAAGTACTAGAAACGTTGAGAAGGGAGAAATTGTATGCCAAGTTCTCCAAGTGCGCATTTTGGTTGCGTGAAGTTCAGTTCTTGGGTCACGTGGTTAATCCGGAGGGGATTATGGTCGATCCGGCAAAGGTGGAAGCAGTAATGCAGTGGAAGTCTCCAAAGACGCCATCCGAGATCCGTAGTTTCTTGGGTTTGGCGGGCTACTACAGAAGATTCATCCAAGACTTCTCCAAGATTGCTTCTCCACTGACCAAGTTGACCCGGAAAAATGTGAAGTTTGTATTGGGTTAAGCTCAAGAGAAAGCGTTTGAAGAATTGAAGACGAGGTTGACCCAAGCTCCTATATTGGCATTACCCGACGGAAGCGAAGACTTGGTGGTTTATTCTGATACTTCCTACTCGGGGTTGGGGTGCGTATTAATGCAAAGGGGGAAGGTGATGGCCTATGCATCCCGACAGCTGAAAGTTCATGAGGTTAATTACCCTACTCATGACTTGGAGCTAGCAGCCGTGGTCTTCGCATTGAAGATTTGGAGGCACTATCTCTACGGGACGAAGTGCACCATCTTTACCGACCACAAGAGCTTGAAGTACTTCTTCGAGCAAAAAGATTTGAATATGAGGCAAAGGCGGTGGTTGGAACTTATAAAGGATTATGATTGTGAAATCCACTACCATCCGGGCAAAGCCAACGTGGTGGCGGACGCCCTTAGCCGAAAAGGGAGGCCCGAGCCGATGCGGGTGAAGGCATACCAGCTGATCATGACCTCTGACGTGATGAAGCAAGTCAAAGAGTTCCAAGATGAGGCACTAAAAGAAGATCATCTTAACTCTGAAAGAATGAGAGGTCTGGTCGCGGAGTTGGGTGAAAACACAATTGGTGTTAGAACCCGGTTTGGGCGTATGTGGATTCCTCGTCTTGGGGATCTACGAGTAAAAATCATGGATGAAGCCCACAAGACTCGGTACTCCATTCATCCTGGTGCTACCAAGATGTACCAAGACATGAAGAAAGATTATTGGTGGCCGGGTATGAAACGCGATGTGGTGGAGTACGTGAGTAAATGCCTTACTTGTTTGCAAGTGAAGGCCAAGCACCAGAAGCCGTATGGAAAGATTCAACATTTGGATATACCGGAATAGAAGTGGGAGCACATCACCATGGATTTCATCACGAAGCTTCCGCGTACCCCGAAGGGTATGATACTATATGGGTGATTGTGGACCATCTGACGAAGAGTGCTCACTTCCTACCGATGCGAGAGACATATTCATCCGAGAGGTTGGCTGATCTTTTCATCAAAGAGATTGTAACTCGCCATGGTGTACCGGTGTCAATTGTTTCTGATCGTGACACCCGGTTTACATCCAAATTCTGGAAGAAATTCCATGATGCTATGGGGACGAGATTACATATTAGCACTGCCTATCATCCTCAAATTGATGGTCAGTCAAAAAAGGACCATTCAGACCTTAGAGGACATGCTCCGGGCATGTGTCATTGACTTCGGGGGAAGTTGGGATGACCACTTGCCATTAGCTGAATTCTAATACAATAACAGCTATCATGCCAGTATTGGCATGCCACCCTATGAGATGCTATACGGCAGGAGAAGCAGGAGACCCGTTTGTTAGGGTGATATTGGTCAAAAGGAATTAGGGAGCGTCGAAGTGATCGAGGCTACGACTGAAAAGCTTGAAAGGATCAAGGCCTACATGAAGGCAGCCAAAGACAGACAGAAGTCGTATGCTAACAAACGACGCAGGCCGATTGAGTTACAGGTGGGAGATCGGGTTATGTTGAAGGTCTCACCTTGGAAGGGTATCATTAGGTTCCGAAAGAGGGGAAGTTGAGCCCGAGTGTAACACCCGTAATTTCTTATTAAAGAAAATTAAAAGAATGAAATAGAAAGAAAGGGGAAGGAAATAAAAAGTCTACTTTGTGGAAGGGCCAAAAGTGCCAAATGGGCAAACTCTCTATTAATTTTGATAGAAAAGGTGGTATGGCCGCCCACGTTGCCTGAGTATTCTTTCATTTGATATTTTAGAGAGAGAGAGCAGCAGGAGCAGAAAACTATCGGGATTTTTGAAGAAGAACCTGAGAAACTCGAAGTTTTTGGTAAGAAATCTCGAATTATGATGTTTAGGGCAATTCTAGAACCATTTATGAGCTTATAAATGTAACTAGTGTGTTCGGGTTGCACTGTGTGTGTGTTTTAGGTGTAGAAACGACTGAGAAGTTCAAGGAAAGGGCATCCAAAACCCGAAGACAAATTAAGGTGAGTTTCTAGACCCCTTTTTATCTGTTTTAAACGTTTTGGGGCTGGAAATGCATGTAAGTATGTTTTTATAAAATTTGGGTTGATACCCGTATGAAATGAATGTATGTATGTTTATGTTTATGATAGATTTATGCCTAGAATCATGTGTATATGTTTAGAACTAGGCATTATGATGTTTGGGACTTGGACTATGAATTAGACACATGAACAGATTATTAATATGTCTGAAATTTGGACTTAGAATGAATAAGTACAAGTTGATGAGTCCACTAGTGCTCATACGACCAACAGTGTGGTCGTATGACCAGGTGATATATTTTTCTAAGTGTTGAAGAGTCTAATAGGACTCATACGACCAACAGTGTGGTCGTATGACCAAGTGAATTTTTCTAAGTGTTGAGTCCAATAGGACTCATACGACCAACAGTGTGGTCGTATGACCAAGTAATAATTTTCTAAGTATGTTGAAAAGTCCAATAGGACTCATACGACCAACAGTGTGGTCGTATGATCAGAACATAATTCTAAGTATAGGATGGTACGACCAATAGTGCTCATACGACCAACAGTGTGGTCGTATGACCAGATAATTCTAAGTATAAGATGAAAAGTCCAGCAGTGCTCTTACGCCTAACAGGGCTCATACGCCCAGAGGGCTTATACGCCCAACAGGGCTAAAACGCCCAGAATACTTAGAATTTCACAGAAATTTCCTGTAAATCCGAAGTTCGAGGTTTTGACCAGGGTTGACTAGGGTTAATAAATGATGATGTTTCATGCATGTAATGACGATTATGATTAACCCTTATTGTTACTGATATTATTATCAGTGTATTATTATTGTTAACAATATTATTAATAAAATATTGTTAAGTATGGTATGATGCTATGTATGATGATGAATGTCTGATGATGAATGTATGATGATGAATGTATGATGAGTGTGTATGTTCCTTGTAATTGTGTATGCTTATCTTTCTGAAACTTTACGAATAACAAGAATGAACTAATGAAGTATTATGTAACGTAAAGTGAAAGATAATGAAAGAGGAACATGATGATGAATGCATGTATTAACGAATGAACGAAAAGAAGAATGATGATGAATACATGCATAAGTGAATGAACGAAAGTCTTGCATGGTCTAAGGGGCACGAGATGGAATTGACGGTTATGAAGCCTTGGAAATGGTGCTTGGTTCTAGTAACTAGGCCTATTACAAGCCTTATGGTAGATTATGGACAGCGAGCCATAGTTGCCTTAAGAACAACGGGGCAGTGTTGTAAGGCCCACCTTCCTCAGGGAAGCCTCACAGTTGGCCATTCACAGCAAACATAGATTTAAAGCAATCATTTACTCATATGTGTATAAATATATATATTGCAGCGGAAAATACTGTAAATTTCAATCCATTACAAATGAAATATAATTGTTGTCTTTAAAGATCAAAACTATTTAAATGTCCTTTTAAGCTTTTCTTTATCGGGGATGCCAGTCTTCTAGTACCAAGAAGCTTCAGTCCCATGCCTCTATTCCGTAGCTCTAACTCTTACCTGTCAACTGATATGCATAAAAAAGTCAGCTTCGCTGAGTGAATTCTAGGTTTACTTTGCTAAATAACTTTTGTAAGAGATATTAGCTTTATCAGTTGAAAATAATTCTCATCTATCAAGCATCAATACATACAGGCTATCACTTTATTGATACTTTATCATTACTTTTCATTTCTTGTTATTTATTACTCTTCTTTATCCGTCAATTCTCTGTCACTATCGGTGCCTAGGCTCGCCTAGGACTTTACCGACACGCCAATTAAGGGCTTATAGTCGTACTCGATCGGGCCATTATTGTCATGCCAATTCAGGGCTTACAGACCTGCCTGTTCGAGCATTACTTTATCCGGGTGAGGGCACAACAAATGCAACCCTCCTTTAGCCATTGCTTGCAAGTCTTTACTTTATCCCTTGCCTGCAGGACTTTACTTGCAAGACTTTACTTTATCCAGGTACACGTTATGGGCCCAATAACAATTCTTTAAGTTTCACTTATATCTTTAGTTTCACATACACTTAACACATAATAGGAAGCAAACTCTTAGTCTAAGCATTCACATTTCATCAGTCATGAGAGATAAACTAGATAACTGACCCTCCGCGGGACAGCGGGGGTTCGGGGGCGGCAGCCCCTGATAGCGGGGTTCTAGGGGCGGCAGCCCCTAGTGGGGTCCAAGGGGCAACGCCCCTAGCTGGGGTCGGGCTGCCAGGTCAGCGCGCCCGAAAATTATTTTGAACTATTTAAAGGGCACATTTTTCTTTAGGAAAATTTATTTTCTTGATAAAAGGTCTTAAAGACCGTCATCATAAAAGTATGTAATTTAGTATGCATATCACCCCAAAACATTGAAAACGGGTAAAGGAGGGGTCTAGAACTCACCTGAACTCGTCCAAGTAGCTTAAATTCTAAGTCACTTAGGCTATAGCCTGAATACTCTAGCTGCACGAAAGTTAACATGCAAAAACATCATTTTCTTCATAGTTTCGCCCATAGTTTCGCTACAGCGAAACTACAGTTTCGCCTGCAGTTTCGCTGGGCAGCACTTCTGCTAGTTTCGCTAGACAGATTCGCTACCTTGAGCGCCCAACTTTCGTTGGAATTCCCTATTCTCGCAAGGTCTATAGGTCAGTCTGGGTCTTAGCGAGATTACCGGCGGAACTATAGTTTCGCCCCAGCGAAACTGTAGTTTCGCTGGAACTTCTCCTAGTCTCGCTGAACTAATGTGCAGTTTCGCTGGTTAAATGCTTAAATTCGCTGGATCGGGGCCCAGTTTCGCTGGATGAACAGAAACTCAGATCCAGCCCATTTTTAACCCAAAATCTTAACTTTTTACGTCCAAATCCTTAGTTTACCTTCCATGAAACCAAATCTAAGCTTTTTACACGTTTTCATACGTAAAAATTCGACCTTTATGTGTTTCTTTAAACTTTTCAAAACCCCAAAACCCTAGAATCCGGGTTTGATCTACAGAAGGCCTTGGAGGCTGATTCTTACCTCGTTTTGTTGCTCTTTTCTTGTGTTTTGATGCTCCAATCCACTAGAACTTCAATCCTTCAAACCTTCAAGCTCCAAATCTTGAATTTCTTCACTTTCTCTCTCTACTTTCTCTCTCTACGAATTTGGTGGCTAGGGTTGAAATGGTGGAAGATGGAGCTGCTCATGCATGTTTAAGGGCTGATTAGGGCCCTTAAACCTATCAAGTCTAGCCCATTAAGGCTAATTTGATCCATAGCCCACTAATTTACCCCTTTATTTCTTAAATTAACCCTTAAAAGCCCATTATTATTAAATGGCTCGTTTCGGGAAATTTCGGGGCGTTACAAGTGTCTTTGTGACCTGTCACAGGATAGTTGTTATAGCAGGAGTGGTGACGATCACTCATAGGGTTAACATGACCCCGGATGAGACGTTGTCGGTCTATGGACAGAGAGCCATAGGGGCAACGAGGTTGTCGGTCTATGGACAGAGAGCCATAGGGGCAACCAGGTGTCGGTCTATGGACTGAGAGCCATAGGGGCACCTGGTGTCGGTCTATGGACTGAGAGCCATAGGGGCACCAGACGGATACGATATGCTTTGTCGGCTCATGGGTTGGAACCATGAGGGCAGAGAAGAAAGGTGACCCTTAGAGTTTTGCATGCTTGACGAATGAAAGTTAAAGAACGTATGAATGAATGAAAAGAATGTATGTACGAACGTGAATGAGAACGATGAATGGTACACGAATGAAAACTAATGAACGAATGATAAAGATAATAATGAAATTACCTACGTGTACGTACGATGCGTGATCACATATGCATAACGAACGTTTTGAAAAGAGAAGTAAAGTATTTTTAATTACAAAACTAGAACTCACTCAGCAACGCTGACTTTATGTATTTTCCAGTTGGCAGGTAACAGGTTGCTGAGGATGGCACACGGGAATGGCTACTTGGTGGGCAAGACTGACACCCATTTATGTTTTGACAACACTGTTGTTTTGTAATTCATGCAACTAATTATTTTGAAAACTCCTAAGCTAGAACGTATTGCTTAGCAACAGTGTTTAAGATGAATGAATGGATTCTTGTTAAAATTAATTCCGCTGCTTTACTTTATAATATATGAATGTTTTATGTTGTGAATGACCAACTGTGAGGTGCCCGGGAACGGGGCCTTACAAGTTGGTATCAGAGCAAAAGTTTAAGTAAAATGGGTAAATTTTCAAAAATAAACCTTAACTTAAACTGAGAATGGGACGGAAAGAGGGATGTCAGCCCGAGTAGCCATGTGCCATCAGGTATTGCTTTTCTTAAAAGTTAATCAGTGTTATGTGCGTGTGCTATGTGATTTATGTGTTCTTAGTAGATTTAGATGCTGATGTAGTCAGGATAGGAAGTGCTTGGGGTGTGAAGAGTAAAGTAAGTGGCTAATCACAACTGGGCACTGTAATTAGAGACTTACTATACTTGACATAAACTGAGCTATTCCTTGAATGACTGTTTTAGTGTTTGAATCTTATAGTGCATAGGAAAATGGCTGGAAAGAAACCTTCTAAGGCTGCTAGAGGTAGAGGTCGTCCGCGTACGACTAGGAACAGTACTAAAGCTCCTGAGACGACTCCTGTGAACCCTGAGGTTCCGGACCGGAATGAAGAAACAGAGAATGCTAGTCTGAATGCCTCAGCTAGGGAGGCGATTGCTGATGAAGTACACCAGGTCCTACAGGCAGTTATGCCATCTGTAGTGACCGATGTTATTCGAGCTATAAGGAACGAGGAAAGGAAGGAAAAGGAGGACAGGAGAGGGTCGACTGAAAAGGAGAGCAAGGAAGAAGAGGAACGACCGGATCCTGAGATAATAATATCTGATGAGGAAAGAGATGATGCAGTAGGGGCGACGACCAAGGGGTGTAGTTACGGGGCATTTCAGAGGTGCAAGCCCCCGACTTTCGATGGCAATGGCACTGCTGCAACCGCTCAACGATGGGTAAGGGAGATGGAAGCGGTACTCGAGATCAGCGAGTGCCGTGAGGATCAGAAGGTGAAGTTTGCCACTCACTCCTTTACTGACTCAGCATTATGCTGGTGGGACAATATTGTCCAAGCTGAGGGTTCTAGGGCCATCGGGAAAATGAAGTGGTCCGAGTTGAAGAAGCTAGTAATTGAGGAATTCTGTCCTCACAGAGAACTTGATAAGGTCGAGAGGGATTTCCTGCAACTCGTGGCAGGAACTATGACACACCAGCAATACACTACCAAATTCAATGAAATGGCGAGGCTGGTGCCGGATCAAGTGACACCGGTATCTCGAAAGATTAACCGGTACATTCAGGGACTGCCAGCCAACATCCGCAGGCACTTGATTACTGCCCGACCAAGAACCTTTAGGTCGGCAGTAGACTTAGCTGGGAGGCTCTATGACGAGAGGGAAGTGATGGTGGTGGAATCAAAGAAGGCCGGTGGTGACCGAAACTGGAATGGAAAGCGGTTCGGGCGTGATGGCTTTACCCCGAATAACAAGAAGGCGAGAAGGGATAACCGTAGGGTGGGGTCATCAAGCTCGGGACCCAAAAGATGTGACAAGTATGGTAAGGAGCACGGTGGTGAATGTAGATGGGGGTTAAATGTCTGTTTCAGGTGTGGAAAATCCGGTCATATGGCTAGAGACTGTAAGGCTGCGAGGTGTTTCAACTGTGGTGAAGCGGGGCATATGAGTAAAGATTGCAAGAAGTCGAGGGCTGAGAGTTTCGGAGGAAAGAAGGTGGCAGGGACTGAGGGGCAGAAGACGGGTGCCAAAGCTTTCACCATGACCAGAGAGGAGGCTAGGACGGACCCCGATGTTGTGTCAGGTACGTTTCTAGTAAATCAAACTCTTGCTTCTATGATATTTGATTCTGGCGCTAGTAGGAGTTTCATTTCTGCCACTTTCTGTGATAAATTGTCTGCTAGTAGTAAATGCATTGATGAGCCCTTTGATGTAGAAACCGCTATTGGTAAGTCCACTAGAGTTACTGACGTGATAGAGGACTGTACCATAGAGTTAGAAGGCCACAGGTTTGCTGCCAAATTACATGTGATGCCCCTAGGAGGATTTGATGTAGTGTTAGGAATGGATTGGTTAGCAACCTACGAAGCGAATATCGTGTGCCAAAAGAAGATGATTAGGCTGACGGCGACTGACGGAAGTCTGGTGACAATATATGGCGAACGGATTACGACGATTCCGAAGGTGATCTCGATGGCGGTGGCGGGAAAGTGTATGAGGCGCGGATGTAGCGCCTACTTATGTTATGTAAAGAATGTAGAGACGTCGACACCACAACTATCTGATGTACCAGTGGTGCGTGAGTTTCCAGATGTGTTCCCGGAAGACTTATCGAGATTGCCACCTGACCGCGAAATTGAATTTCAAATCGACTTAATACCGGTGCCCAACCTGTCGCCAAGGCACCGTATCGATTAGCTCCTACGGAGATGAAAGAATTGATGGAGCAACTGCAAAAGTTGCTTGACAAGGGCTTCATTAGACCGAGTATCTCTCCTTGGGGTGCTCCGGTCTTATTTGTGAAAAAGAAGGACGGTAGCATGAGAATGTGTATCGACTACCGTGAATTGAACAAGTTGACCATAAAGAATCGGTATCCGTTACCGAGAATCGATGACTTGTTCGACCAGCTCCAGGGTGCCAGTTGGTTCTCGAGGATAGATCTTCGATCTGGCTACCACCAGTTGAAGGTGAAGGAGCAGGACATTCCTAAAACAGCTTTTCGTACGCGTTATAGACACTATGAGTTTCTCGTTATGTCATTTGGTCTAACTAACGCGCCAGCTGCTTTTATGGACTTGATGAACCGAGTGTGTCGGCCAATGTTAGATAAATCAGTGATTGTGTTCATCTATGATATTCTGATTTATTCGAGGAGCGAGGAAGAGCATGCTGGTCACATGCGGGAAGTGTTGGATACTTTGATAAGGGAGAAACTGTATGCTAAGTTCTCCAAGTGTGCCTTCTGGTTACACGAGGTACAATTTCTGGGTCACGTGGTAAATGCAGAAGGAATAATGGTGGACCCAGCAAAGGTTGAGGCTGTGATGCAATGGAAATCACCAAAGACGCCATCCGAGATTCGTAGCTTCTTGGGGTTGGCGGGCTACTATAGGAGATTTATTCAAGACTTCTCCAAGATAGCCTCACCTTTGACAAAATTGACTCGCAAGGATGTAAAGTTTGTGTGGGGTCGAGAACAGGAGGATGCTTTCGAGGAATTGAAAACGAGACTGACACAAGCTCCTGTCTTGACATTGCCCGAGGGAAATGAAGACTTAGTGGTCTATTCGGATGCATCTTATTCTGGGCTAGGTTGTGTGTTGATGCAACGTGGAAAGGTGATCGCATATGCATCTCGACAACTGAAGACCCACGAAGTCAACTATCCCACACACGATCTAGAATTAGCCGCGGTGGTTTTTGCGTTGAAGATTTGGCGGCACTATCTATACGGGACGAAGTGCACAATCTTCACTGACCACAAAAGCTTGAAGTACTTCTTCGAGCAGAAGGACCTAAACATGAGGCAGAGGCGGTGGTTGGAACTGATAAAGGATTATGATTGTGAGATCCATTACCATCCGGGCAAAGCCAATGTGGTGGCTGATGCCCTTAGCCGAAAAGAAAGGCCTGAGCCGATCCGGGTGAAGGCTTATCAGTTGATCATCACCTCCGACGTGATGACACAGGTTAAGGAGTTTCAAGACGAGGCTTTGAAGGAAGATCGTCTTAACTCCGAAAGGATGAGGGGTCTAGTGACGGAATTGGGTGAGAACACTCTTGGTGTTAAGACCCGATTTGGGCGAATGTGGATTCCTCGATACGGGGATCTACGTGGTAGCATTATGGACGAGGCACATAAGACCCGATACTCCATTCACCCCGGTGCTACCAAAATGTACCACGATATGAAGAAAGACTATTGGTGGCCGGGTATGAAACGTGACGTAGTGGAGTACGTAAGTAAGTGTTTGACTTGCTTACAAGTGAAGGCGGAACACCAGAAGCCCTACGGGAAGATCCAACCGTTGGATATACCCGAGTGGAAGTGGGAACACATCACCATGGATTTCATCACGAAATTACCACGTACCCCTAAAGGGTATGATGCCATATGGGTGATAGTGGACCGTTTGACAAAGAGTGCCCACTTCCTACCGATCCGCGAAACGTACTCATCTGAAAGATTGGCGGATCTGTTCATCAAAGAGATTGTAGCTCGTCATGGTGTGCCGGTGTCTATTGTGTCTGATCGTGACACCCGGTTTACCTCTAAGTTTTGGAAAAGATTTCATGATGCAATGGGAACGAGGCTACACATTAGTACAGCATATCACCCTCAGACGGACGGTCAGTCTGAGAGGACGATCCAAACACTCGAGGACATGCTTCAGGCGTGCGTGATCGATTTTGGAGGAAGTTGGGATGATCACTTGCTGTTAGCGGAATTCTCGTACAACAACAGTTATCACGCCAGCATTGGCATGCCACCTTACGAGATGCTATACGGGAGGAGGTATAGGACGCCCGTATGTTGGGGAGACATTGGGCAGAAAGAACTAGGAGGTGTTGAGGTGATTGAAGCAACGACTGAGAATTTAGAAAAGATCAAAGCCTTCATGAAGGCGGCGAAAGATAGGCAAAAGTCGTATGCTGACAAGAGGCGAAGACCGATAGAGTTCAAGGTTGGTGACCGAGTTATGTTGAAGATCTCACCTTGGAAAGGAATTATTAGATTCAGGAAAAGAGGTAAGCTAAGCCCGAGATACATAGGACCTTTCCGAATTGTTGCACGAGTAGGAGAGGTGGCCTATCGACTTGAATTGCCAGATGAGTTAAGTGGAATTCATCCCACATTCCATGTATCCCATCTGAGGAAGTGCTTAGCTGATGAAGATATGATTGTTCCACTGGAGGATATTGAAGTAGACGAACGGCTCAATTACGTGGAGCAACCAGTGGCAATCATTGATCGTAAAGAAAAGAGGTTAAGGAATAAAGTGGTTCCTCTTGTGCGTGTACAGTGGAAGCACAGGAAGGGATCCGAGTCTACGTGGGAGACTGAAAAAGAGATGAGGCAACACTACCCACATCTGTTTGAGGAATAACAGGTTTCGGGGACGAAACCTATATAAGGGGGTGGACTTGTAACACCCGTAATTTCTTATTAAAGAAAATTAAAAGAATGAATAGAAAGAAAGGGGAAGGAAATAAAAAGTCTACTTTGTGGAAGGGCCAAAAGTGCCAAATGGGCAAACTCTCTATTAATTTTGATAGAAAAGGTGGTATGGCTGCCCACGTTGCCTGAGTATTCTTTCATTTGATATTTTAGAGAGAGAGAGCAGCAGGAGCAGAAAACTATCGGGATTTTGAAGAAGAACCTGAGAAACTCGAAGTTTTTGGTAAGAAATCTCGAATTATGATGTTTAGGGCGATTCTAGAACCATTTATGAGCTTATAAATGTAACTAGTGTGTTCGGGTTGCACTGTGTGTGTGTTTTAGGTGTAGAAACGACTGAGAAGTTCAAGGAAAGGGCATCCAAACCCGAAGACAAATTAAGGTGAGTTTCTAGACCCCTTTTTATCTGTTTTAAACGTTTTGGGGCTGGAAAATGCATGTAAGTATGTTTTTATAAAATTTGGGTTGATACCCGTATGAAATGAATGTATGTATGTTTATGTTTATGATAGATTTATGCCTAGAATCATGTGTATATGTTTAGAACTAGGCATTATGATGTTTGGGACTTGGACTATGAATTAGACACATGAACAGATTATTAATATGTCTGAAATTTGGACTTAGAATGAATAAGTACAAGTTGATGAGTCCACTAGTGCTCATACGACCAACAGTGTGGTCGTATGACCAGGTGATATATTTTTCTAAGTGTTGAAGAGTCTAATAGGACTCATACGACCAACAGTGTGGTCGTATGACCAAGTGAATTTTTCTAAGTGTTGAGTCCAATAGGACTCATACGACCAACAGTGTGGTCGTATGACCAAGTAATAATTTTCTAAGTATGTTGAAAAGTCCA
The DNA here is from genome assembly GCA_024085815.1 of Flaveria linearis. Classification (NCBI taxonomy): domain Eukaryota; kingdom Viridiplantae; phylum Streptophyta; class Magnoliopsida; order Asterales; family Asteraceae; genus Flaveria; species Flaveria linearis. Next base: position 35,136,095 of record CM044015.1, read on the forward strand.
ATAGGACTCATACGACCAACAGTGTGGTCGTATGATCAGAACATAATTCTAAGTATAGGATGGTACGACCAATAGTGCTCATACGACCAACAGTGTGGTCGTATGACCAGATAATTCTAAGTATAAGATGAAAAGTCCAGCAGTGCTCTTACGCCTAACAGGGCTCATACGCCCAGAGGGCTTATACGCCCAACAGGGCTAAAACGCCCAGAATACTTAGAATTTCACAGAAATTTCCTGTAAATCCGAAGTTCGAGGTTTTGACCAGGGTTGACTAGGGTTAATAAATGATGATGTTTCATGCATGTAATGACGATTATGATTAACCCTTATTGTTACTGATATTATTATCAGTGTATTATTATTGTTAACAATATTATTAATAAAATATTGCTAAGTATGGTATGATGCTATGTATGATGATGAATGTCTGATGATGAATGTATGATGATGAATGTATGATGAGTGTGTATGTTCCTTGTAATTGTGTATGCTTATCTTTCTGAAACGTTACGAATAACGAGAATGAACTAATGAAGTATTATGTAACGTAAAGTGAAAGATAATGAAAGAGGAACATGATGATGAATGCATGTATTAACGAATGAACGAAAAGAAGAATGATGATGAATACATGCATAAATGAATGAACGAAAGTCTTGCATGGTCTAAGGGGCACGAGATGGAATTGACAGTTATGAAGCCTTGGAAATGGTGCTTGGTTCTAGTAACTAGGCCTATTACGAGCCTTATGGTAGATTATGGACAGCGAGCCATAGTTGCCTTAAGAACAACGAGGCAGTGTCTTTGTGACCTGTCACGGGATAGTTGTTACAGCAGGAGTGGTGACGATCACTCATGTGGTTAACGTGACCCCGGATGAGACGTTGTCGGTCTATGGACAGAGAGCCATAGGGGCAACGAGGTTGTCGGTCTATGGACAGAGAGCCATAGGGGCAACCAGGTGTCGGTCTATGGACTGAGAGCCATAGGGGCACCAGGTGTCGGTCTATGGACTGAGAGCCATAGGGGCACCAGACGGATACGATATGCTTTGTCGGCTCATGGGTTGGAACCATGAGGGCAGAGAAGAAAGGTGACCCTTAGAGTTTTGCATGCTTGACGAATGAAAGTTAAAGAACGTATGAATGAATGAAAAGAATGTATGTACGAACGTGAATGAGAACGATGAATGGTACACGAATGAAAACTAATGAACGAATGATAAAGATAATAATGAAATTACCTACGTGTACGTACGATGCGTGATCACATATGCATAACGAACGTTTTGAAAAAAGAAGTAAAGTATTTTTAATTACAAAACTAGAACTCACTCAGCAACGCTGACTTCATGTATTTTCCAGTTGGCAGGTAACAGGTTGCTGAGGATGGCACACGGGGATGGCTACTTGGTGGGCAAGACTGACACCCATTTATGTTTTGACAACACTGTTGTTTTGTAATTCATGCAACTAATTATTTTGAAAACTCCTAAGCTAGAATGTATTGCTTAGCAACAGTGTTTAAGATGAATGAATGGATTCTTGTTAAAATTAATTCCGCTGCTTTACTTTATAATATATGAATGTTTTATGTTGTGAATGACCAACTATGAGGTGCCCGGGAACGGGCCTTACACCGAGGTATATAGGCCCTTTTCGAATCATTGCTCGAGTAGGAGAGGTGGACTATAGGTTGTATCTACCAGATGAGTTAAGTGGAATTCACCCGACCTTCCACGTATCTCATCTGAGTAAGTGTTTGGCGGAAGAAGATAAGATCGTCCCACCGGGGGACATCGAGGTAGACGAACGGCTCAACTACGTAGAGCAACCAGTGGCGATCATCGATCGCAAGGAGAAGAGGTGAAGAAATAAAGTGGTTCCTCTTGTGTGTGTACAGTGGCGGCACAGGAAGGGATCCGAGTCAACGTGGGAAACTGAAGAAGAAATAAGGCAGCATTACCCACGATTGTTCGAGAAATAACAGGTTTCGGGGACGAAACCCAAATAAGGGGGTGGACTTGTAACACCCGGAAGTTTGACTTTTTGGAGTGATATGCGACTGAGTCTCAATCTCATGGAAATCATGCGACTGGAGGCCCAATCGCATGATGCTCGGACGATTGAAGGATCAAGCGCATGGAACTCATGCGACTATCTCTACAGGACGAAGTGCACCATCTTTACCGACCACAAGAGCTTGAAGTACTTCTTCGAGCAAAAAGATTTGAATATGAGGCAAAGGTGGTGGTTGGAACTTATAAAGGATTATGATTGTGAAATCCACTACCATCCGGGCAAAGCCAACGTGGTGGCGGACGCCCTTAGCCGAAAAGGGAGGCCGAGCCGATGCGGGTGAAGGCATACCAGCTGATCATGACCTCTGACGTGATGAAGCAAGTCAAAGAGTTCCAAGATGAGGCACTAAAAGAAGATCATCTTAACTCTGAAAGAATGAGAGGTCTAGTCGCGGAGTTGGGTGAAAACACAATTGGTGTTAGAACCCGGTTTGGGCGTATGTGGATTCCTCGTCTTAGGGATCTACGAGTAAAAATCATGGATGAAGCCCACAAGACTCGGTACTCCATTCATCCCGGTGCTACCAAGATGTACCAAGACATGAAGAAATATTATTGGTGGCCGGGTATGAAACGCGATGTGGTGGAGTACGTGAGTAAATGCCTTACTTGTTTGCAAGTGAAGGCCAAGCACCAGAAGCCGTATGGAAAGATTCAACATTTGGATATACCGGAATAGAAGTGGGAGCACATCACCATGGATTTCATCACGAAGCTTCCGCGTACCCCGAAGGGTATGATACTATATGGGTGATTGTGGACCGTCTGACGAAGAGTGCTCACTTCCTACCGATGCGAGAGACATATTCGTCCGAGAGGTTGGCTGATCTTTTCATCAAAGAGATTGTAACTCGCCATGGTGTACCGGTGTCAATTGTTTCTGATCATCAAAGAGAGGTTGGCTGATCTTTTCATAAGTATGATGTGGCCTTATATGATGGTAATGACTGATGAATTGCAAATATCTATGTTCCTTGTGTTGATGCGTGTTTATCTTTTAGTGGCTTTACGTGAATGAATGAATGAATGAAACGAATGTAATAAATAACGTAAAGTGAAAGATAACGAAAGAGAAACATGATGAATGAATGCATGCATTAATGAATGAACGAATGAAAGAGGAATATGATGAATGAAGGCATGCGTTAATGAATGAATGAATGAATGAAAGGAAGTCTTGCATGGTCTAAGGGGCACGAGATGGATTTGACGGTTAAAAAGTCTTGGAAATGGTGCTTGGTTCTAGTAACTAGGCCTATTACGAGCCTTAGGGTAGATTATGGACAGTGAGCCATAGTTGCCTTAAGAACAACGGGGCAGTGTCTTTGTGACCTGTCACGGGATAGTTGTTACAGCAGGAGTGGTGACGATCACTCGCGGGGTTAACGTGACCCCGGGAAGAGGTGTTGTCGGTCTATGGACAGAGAGCCATAGGGGCAACAGGGTTGTTGGTCTATGGACAGAGAGCCATAGGGGCAACCAGATGTCGGTCTATGGACTGAGCGCCATAGGGGCACCAGTATGTTACAGTATGCTTTGTTGGCTCATGGGTTGGAACCATGAGGGCAGAGAAGAGAGGTGACCCTTAGAGATTTGCATGCTTGACGAATGAAAGTTAAAGAATGAATGATGAAGATAATAATAATATTATCTACGTGTACGTATGATTGTGTGATCGCGTGTATGTAAGAACAGTTTTTAACAAATGAAAGTATGTTTTATTATAAAACTAGAACTCACTCAGTAACGCTGACTTTTTATTTGTTTCCAGTTGGCACGTAGGGTTGCTGAGGATGGCACGAGGCGGCTACTCAGTTCTTTTGGGATGGCATTCTCCTTTGAAAATGCTGCCACGCAATAGGATGCGGGCTTATAATGCATGCAACACATTATGTTGCATGCAAGTGTCAAGTGTTCCTTGAGGATCCCGATAAACGGGATTACTTAAGGAACCTTCTTTATGATGAAAATATATTTTTATGTTTTTATACTAGAGGTCACTGTTTATGACCATTTTGTAACCAGTAACGATGTAACCTTTGTACAATCTTTTATGATGAAATGAAATGTATCTTTTGAATGTTTCCGCTGCAGTATATATTTAAGACGTGTATAAATATACATACCAAATGTATGTTTTATGTGCGATGAACGACCAACTGTGAGGTGCCCGGGAACGGGGCCTTATATTTTTTATCCCTTAAAAAGACCTTAATTTAAAAGAATAATAAAAGATATTATAGTATCATAAAAAATAAGACTCATATGTGTTAAATATATAGGTAATCTTAAATGCATCTCAGGTCATACCCTAAAATTTATTGTCTGCAGGATCGTTACAAGTCACTTAACATAATAGTTTTCTCTTAAACTCACTTGATTTTACTCAAATGATGAAGCAGAATCTTCTAAGAGTTGATAGTAATATATTAAGTAAGCAAGACATAATAATAAGTTTTTCAAGATACTTGGATATATTAATTCTCAACTCAAAGATTACAAGACTCTTACAAGCATGCTCTAATGAGCTTACAATGAAAACTATATATACTACTATCTACAGCCGGTTATACTTGGAAAACCAGCTGAAAAATACATCTAGACAAAATACTACAGATGCTAGAGGTATGTAAACTAAGATAAAGTATTATCCTAGTATTAGGTAGTCATGACAAGTCCATGACTTACCTTTTGTCACCAACTAAGTATGGTAACTGTACTAATTTATGATGAATGAGCAGTGGATAAAGTAAGGTCAAACATACCCGCATGGAAAAGTTCCATGCAGTCTGTCAGTGTAGCAGTTGACTTATAGATACCTTACTTTATCCACCTTTCACAGTTGTTACTTCCGAAGATATAAAGTCTTCCGAAGATACTTTGGCTTCGAAAGGAACAACTCATTTGAATCAGCTGCTTCCAGTCTTTGTCTTCTTTATACTTCGAAAGAGTAAACTTAGTCTCGAAAGACTAAGTTTCTCTTCGGAAGTTCTTCTACTCTTGGCTTCAGAAGGTGGTGAACTTGTCTTCGGAAATGCAACTTTGTCTTCGGAAGTCCTTCATACATTGTACCAAAATTAAGTTTAAGTGTTTGTTTTGGTTGCACCAGCCTTACCAGCCCCAACAAACTCCCCCTAGGCTGATGCTACCAAAACATTCACTTCTTCTTCAGTGTTCCCCTCACCAATGCCAGAAAGTCTGCACTCTTTTCTTTGTTTTCTTTTGTGTTAGTAGTGAGGATTTGATTCAGTTCTTCCTGACGAGTGGTCCATGGGACAACTCTTAAGTATGTTGAAATATGAGTTAATCCCTCGTTTAATCATGTAATTATCTTGAATTAGATAACTACTCCTTGTTATGTTTCAGGTGCTTTGGAAGCTTAAAATGAAGAAAAACATTGTTTCGGATGGAAAGAAGTCGAACCGGATTCACCAAGTATGCGAAAGGAATGAGACGCGAAAGAAAAGAAGAAAGTGAGGAAGGGGGCTACCGTACGGTATGCTGCCACCGTACGGTACGGTAGCCCCTGACCAAATTGCCACCGTAAGACAGAGGGACTCTACCGTAGGACACCTCAGGCGTACCGTACGGTACGCTGTCACCGTACGGTACGGTAGGGCCTGACGGGAATTTTGTAACTGCTCCTTATAATCCGTTTTGAGGCATCTTTTCGGGTCATTCTTGCTTGGGAACGTTTCTCTGAAGTTTTGGGCGATTTTTGGCTATTCTAAGTGATAGGATGCAATTCCAAACATTCCGGTTTGTATTTTAATTCGTATGAACTTCGATTTCGCTGGAATTATGATTTCTCAAACTATGGTAGGCTAAACTTTTGATGATCATTCTAGGGGAAAGTTTCTTGTGAATTGGGTTTGTTCATCTCTATTTCTAGAATAATAGACTTGGTATTTTTGCTATGTTTATTATGATTCATGAATGCTTGATTGTAAATTGTTGATTGATGTTTTGATTCTAATCTAATTCGTACGTTCTTGGTGTCGTTGACAATCGAGATATCACGGGAAGGGTTAGGGTTGGATATTGGTTAATTGATCATCGGGTAACAACCTCGCGTTTATATAATCCGAGTACTTTGTTCCCTTTTATCACAATAAGTGTTTATGTATGAGTTATGTCTATGTAACTCTTTCTAGTTGATTTACACTCAATTGTTATTAGAAACCGGAACCTAGGATGGTCATTTCCCTTTGAATTATTTAACAACCAATCTTGAATTGCAATTAGTTAATATCTAGTTTTTAAAATCAAACAACCCAAACTCTTGAATTTTAATTTCTGCAATTTAGTTTAATTTTAGTTTATTAACAAAGTTATAGAATCAACATACTTTCCATAAACTCCCTGTGTTCGATACCCACTTACCACTAGCTATTTGGTAGTAATTGGATTAAATTTGTGTGTGACTACGACATCACGTCAAATTTTGGCTCAGATAACAGATCAAGTCTGTTACTTTGGACAACATGAATCCGGTGGTACTCCCCCCTATAAAGAGTTAGTTGATGGGTGTTGGAGTCATATACCCATCTAACTATAGGCTTAGAGGCTAGTCCTTAGACCATTTACAGAAATGTCTTCCCTTTGATGAGGTTGCCTCCTTTATTGCTTGTTCTCTTTTCTTCACCCATGCTTTTCTCATGTTTCTTATGTGATTTCTGGTGAGAGAAGCAATAGCAGAAATAAAGGGATTGGAGAATGGTATGTCTGCTAATTCAACAAGATTAAATCTACTGTTGTGTAGCAGTTGGGATGTGTCCTATATGTTGATCATACCATTCTCCCTTACCAGCCTGAAACTTCCTAAAGGTTTATCAAACCTCCACTGGACTATGGAGCACCTAGGAACTTAGGGAGTGGTAGGGAAGTCATCTACCTTCCTAGGGTCCAACAGAGTCACCAGTTTTCTCTTCAGCTTCTTTCCTCATTAGTTAGAACACTATGGTTAGGAGTGGGAAGAATGAGAGCCTGGTCCAGGGTTCCAGTGGGAAGATCAAGGAAAGATTCTTTTGAGAGAAGGCTGATAGAATTGTCAATGTATTTTAATTCTATCAGCTTGTCTTACCATGAGATAGAACTCAACCTTGTGCAGTGGTTGAGCCTTTCCTGGATCTTCTCATACTCCCTTACAGTTAGGGTCTGGATGATTGACAGGATGGTTGGGTTGAGGGTTTGGCTTGAGTAGGAGGTTTGGGTTTAGGTGATTGTTTTGTTTTGGGTTTGGTTTTAGGTTTTAGGATAGGTGATGATGGTGGTGAGGTAGTTGGTTTAGATTTTGAAGTGGCTGGAAGGGCTGGTTCTGGGGTATAGGGTTCATCAGTGGGTTCCGGCTTTATAGGAAAAAGGAAAGGGAAAGGTGTAGGTGTTCAGTGGTTTGGAGTAAGGATGTTTGTCTTATTTTAAGAGTAGGCTTAGGTTTGGGTGATGGATTTGGTTTGGGACCACCCTCTGAGTACTTGGTTTCCAGGGCACCTCCTGTCAGATCCCCGAATGAATATCAACCTTGATTTCACTGATATGTCGTTGGAGAGTCTTTTCTGCCATAGAGGCAACCTGCCTAGCTGAGAAGCCATGGGCTTTGAGGTAGGATTTCATCCATTCCTTATCCTTAGCCCGTTTAGCAGCAACTTTTAGCCTCCTCCTCCTTTCTCTTCTTCTCCTTCACCTTTTCTCTAGCTACCCTCTTTCTCTCATTCATGATCTTTTCTTGTTCTTGTTTGAAGAAGAACAAGATAGTATCTAAATCATGAGGGGCCAGCTCTTCTTCCTTGAATCCCCTAGAGCATAGAAAGGCTATCTTCTCTGCTCTCTCTCTCCTTGGCCTTTGCCTTCTCTCTGTCCTCATCCTTCTTCTTTCTCCTCCTTTCCTCTTCCTTACCCAACCTTGCTGCTTCCTTTCTTTCATTTTGCAGCAAGGTTTCCTTCTCCAGTTTTACAAGCTCAACATATGGAAGTAAGAGCATTTTTTCACTCTTTACTCCCATACTGATGAGCCTGTCTATGGCCTCCACTCTTCTTTATTTATCAATCTGCTCTTGAGCAGCCGTTGATGCCTTTCTACTAGCAGCCAATAGCTTCTCAGAAACATATTGCCCTTCCTTTTGAGTTTGGCCAACTTTTCCTCCTCCTCAAGCTCTTAAGCTGTCATCTTCCTCTTTCCTTTATAGTTAGAGAAAGCTGAAGCTTTTGGAGACTCTGGCTTAGAGGTTTCAGGTTGGCTGAGTGGAGTTTGAGTTGGTGGCAGAGTTGAAATGGTGGTGGATAGGTTTACTATTACTTCCACAGCCTCAATTTCAGCTTCGGAAGATGTTTCCTTAGCTTCAAAAGTATCCTTAGTGGCTTCAGAAGTAGATGGTAAACTAGTTTTGAAAGTTTTGACTTCCTCTTTAGAAGTAACTTCCAAAGCTTCTGAAGCAACTGCACTTCCTGTCCCTTCCAAGTCAGATGCTGGGCCATCAGTTTGTACTTTCCTCTTGAAGTGAATCTCGGGTTCCACACTCCCCTTAGGTTGACCAACATATTTCTCAGAGGTAGGAGGTGCTGTTAGTATTTGAAGCTCCTCAGCTCCAAAGTAGGTTAGAGTGACATCTGGTAGGGGATATTTAAATGAGGATCTCATCAGAAATTGGTTTAAGAAATTTAGGAAGTTGATGAGATGTAAGGCCCTGATTCCAGGAAACCTCACAGTTGGCCACTCATAGCAAAACTTAAATTTAAAACATTCATTTGGATAAATGATGCAGCGGAAAAGTATATTAAATTTCAATCCATTACGACATAATTAAGTTAAAACATTAATATTGTCTTTAAACATCGTATAGTCTTTAAAAGTCTTTATAATAATCTTCTTAATCAGGAATGACAGCCTTCAGATGCCAAGAAGCTTTAGATCCATGCTCCCATCACTTAAGCCTTATTGCTCACCTGTCAACTAATATGCATAAAAGTCAGCTTCGCTGAGTGAATTCTAGGTTTACTTCATTAAATAACTTTTGTAAGATGTATTAGCTTTTATTATCACCTATTAGAACATTGATATACACATATTATCGCTTTATCAATACTTTGTCATTAAGACTTCCGATTAATTATTAACTATTACTCTTCTTTACCCGTCAATTCGCAGTTACTATCTTAATTATTAACTATTACTCTTCTTTACCCGTCAATTCGCAGTTACTATCTGTACCTATGATAAACACAGGACTTTACCGACATGCCAATTCAGGCCTTCTGTCATACCCAAACAAGCCATTATTGTCATGCCAATCTAGGTCTTACTAACCTGCCTTTTTGAGCCTTTACTTTACTGTCATGAAGGCATAACAAATGCAACCCTCCTTTATCAATTGCTTGCAAGGTTTTACTTTATCAAGGTACACGTTATGGGCCCAATAACATTTCTTTAAGTTTCACTTACATCTTTAGTTTTACATATACTTTACACATGATAAGAAATAAACTCTTAGTCTATGCATTCATATTTCATCAATAATGAGATATAAACCATATATCCGACCCTCCACGGGACAGCGGGGGTTCGGGGGCGGCAGCCCCTAGTAGGGTCCAAGGGGCAACGCCCCTGGCTGATAAGGACTTTATATAACATATTTTGTTATAGGAAAATTGATTTTCTTGTTAAAACCTCTTCAAATCTTTGCCTTGAAAGCCTTAGGTTTACTATGCATAATAGCCCCAAAAACATAGAAATGCTTGTAAATAAGGGGATCTAGAACTCAGCTGGTCAAGGTAAATAGTTTCTCGTCTAAGATTTCTAGGATAGAAATGCACTACACAACCTACACATAAGTTAACACTCAAACAGGTCATTCTATGCAGTTTCACTACCAGTTTCGCTGCTAGTTTCGCTGGCAGTTTCGCTACAGTTTCGCTGGCAGTTTCGCTGGTAGGCTCGCTGGCAGTTTCCCTGCCAGTTTCGCATGACTATTTCGCTGTGAGGTGTGCCTAACTTTGGTTGGAATTTCCTAGTTTCACAATATCTATAGGTCAATCTGGGCACTAGCAAAATTACCAGCGAAACTGTAGTTTCGCTGGAACTCTCTTAGTTTAGCTGAATGAGCCCACAGTTTCGCTGGACGCATAAAAATGATGAACCAGCCCGTTTTTCACCCAAAATCTTAACTTTTTACGTCCAAATCCTTGGTTTATCATCCATGAAACTATATCTAACCTTTTTACACGTTTTCATACATAAAAAATGTGACCTTTATATGATTCTTTGAAACTTTTGAACCCGAAACCATAGAAATCCGGATCTGTTCTAAAGGAATGTTTGGAGGACGATTCTTACCTTGATTTGTTGCTCCTTTCTTGTGGTTTGACACTCCAACTTGCAGATCTTCAATCCCTTTAACAATAAAACAAAAATCCTTATGTTTTCTTCACTTTCTCTCTCTACTTTCTCTCTCTAGAACTTTGGAGGCTAGGGTTGAAAAATGAGGAGGGTGGTGGTTGGCCATGCATGTTTAAGGGCTGATTAAAGGCCCTTAAACCCATCAAACTATCCCATTAGGGTTAATTTAGTCCATAACCCACCTTTCTTCCTTATTTATATTAATTAACCCTTACAAAGCCCATTATTATTAAATGGTTTGCTTTGGAAATTTTGGGGCATTACATGAGAATCCTGGAGTCCATTTGATTTGAAGAAGGTGGGCAAATATGGGTGCTGTGATATGTGGGTGTGAAGAAATGACTCCTAAAGGAGAGGTAGTGGCAATGATTGGCTCCATGGGAGTTGATGTCTGTTCCAAAGAGTGAATAGACATCGTTACAAGTCACTTAACACAATGGTTCTCTCTTAAACTCACTTGATTTCACTGAAATGATGAAGCATAATCTTCTAAGATTGATAGCGATACATTAAGTAAGAAAGACACAAGAATAAGTTTTTCAAGATACTTGTATATGTTAATTCTCAACTCAAAGATTACAAGACTCTTACAAGCATACTCTAATGAGCTTATAATGAGAACTACATATACTACTATCTACAACCGGTTATACTTGGAAAACCAGCTGAAAAATACATCTAGATGAAATACTACAGATGCTAAAAGTATGTAAACTAAGATAAAGTATTATCCTAGTAATAGGTAGTCATGACAAGTCCATGACTTATCTTTTGTCACCAACTAAGTATGGTAACTGTACTAATCTATGATGGATGAGTAGTGGATAAAGTAAGGTCAGACATACCCGCATGGAAAAGTTCCATGCAGTCTGTCAGTGTAGCAGTTGACTGACAGATACCTTACTTTATCCACTTTTCACAGTTGTTACTTTCGAAGGTAAGTATACTTCCGAAGATATAAAGTCTTCCAAAGGTACTTTAGCTTCAGAAGGAACAACTCCTTCGAATCAGTTGCTTCCAGTCATTGTCTTCTTTATACTTCAAAAGAGTAAACTTAGTCTCGGAAGACTAAGTTTCTCTTCGGAAGTTCTTCTACTCTTGGCTTCGGAATTTCTTCTACTCATGGCTTCGGAAGGTGGTGAACTTGTCTCCGGAAATGCAGTTTTGTCTTCGGAAGTCCTTCATACATTGTACCAAAATTAAGTTTAAGTGTTTGTTTTGGTTGCACCAGCCTTATCAGCCCTAACATTGTCACATTTCCTCTTCTCTTTCATTCTTTTCTTACATTCCATACATGTGTTCTCTTCACTCCGCTTTTGCATTCACTTTTAATTTTCTCTCTTATAGAGGTGTAAAACCAAACACCTTTAATAGAGTTAGAATTAGGGTTATATTTTTAAACTTTTGCTTCCTTGTTGTGTATTCATGGCAACATGACATGTTGAATATGATAGCGTCAATGAATATTTACGAAACATCTTTACGTATGATATTCTAGGGAAGAGATCATATGTAACCCACTTGAAATTGTGTAAACCAATAAACCAAATCTTAGCCATTAATTAGATTTAGATCAATGTATTAGATTTTTTTAAAATAAAAAAAATACATTTTGTTTCAAATGGTGGGACCTATATATAAAGAGACAAAAGGCTAATTTGGTCATTTTTATATGTTTTTGAATTTGAATTCTTATAACACCACTTATACATATTTCAATCAATCAATCTCTCTCTTTAAAAATAAATTTCTTATCTTTCTTCATCTTCTTTCTCTCTCTTTAAAAGATGAAACACAAGAAGAGATCAAGAGAAAATCAAGATATGAAAGCTTTCATTAGTGGTTGACCATCATGTAGAGCGGTGACAGTGGTGACAACGTCGACAACGGTGACATCAGGGACGACAATGATAGCGAACTAACAATTTTTGGTTGGTGTTCATGGTTAGATCTGGATTTTT